>JAVHLU010002710.1:0-16048 GCA_036785755.1 Colletotrichum ledebouriae
AGCTAAAGAATATTATATCTATAAAGTTATATAATTAAGTAATATCCTTTAATAAATTCGTAAAGCTAATAGATAGTTTAGGGTATATCTTATTATAACTAATAACTCTTATAACCTCCTCTAGAAGCTTTAGCTATTACTTTTCTACTAACTTACTTATAGTAATTATATAGTATATAAAGATATCCTTATTAATTAGAATATATTTTAAAATCATCTAGCTATTAGTTAATTTATAGTTATAGCCTTTATTAATAATACCTATCTTAACCTTAGTACTTATATCTAGGGTATTAATAAAGTAGTAGGGTAATATATAGTAATAAACCCTATTCTAGCTAGCCTTAAGATACTTAATATAACTAATAATAATATAGTTAATAGCGCTATAAAACTAGTAAGCTCTTATAGCTTAGAAAGGTATATACTATAATAGTCTATCTTATTAGAAGCCTCTATAGCCTCCTCTTACTCTACCTCTTTTAAATCCCTAGTATTACTAATATCCTCCTTAGTAATCCCTATATCTAGCTTATAAATAAAAGTATTATTATTATTAATATTAAGTCTATAAATAGTCCTAAGATTATTATTTATAAGGTTTAATAGCTTTTATAGTATTTAGATTAAAAGTATTATCTCCTTAGCTAGTAACTCTCTTAATAAGAGTTAAGATATCTATCTTATAATTAGCCCTATTAATATTTAGGGTCCTAAAGTTCTCTATAAAAGAGTTAATAATTAAGCTAGTAGTCTAAGTTATAGAGAGTTCCTTAGCTTTAGCCCTTTATCTTATTTAAATTATCTTTATAAGGACTTAAAGTATTATTATTAGTTTAGGCTTAATAAAGCTAGATAACTACTAAAGTTCTTAATAAGTAGTAAACTATTTAATTAGGGCGTCTTCTATTATAACCTATTATTTTAAAATAGCCTTAGTAGGCTAGTAGCTAAGATTTTAAGCTATAGCTCTTATAGCTCTCTCTAAAAAATAGTAATAAGTAATATAAATAAGCTTAGTATTAATAAGTTCTAGGTCTCTACGCTAGATAGCTATCTATTAAAGCTATTAAATAGTAGTAATTAATACTATAACCTAGGAAGGGTTGTTATCCTTAATATAAGATCCTATAACTAGGTTCTAAAGGTCCTTATTAGGGTCTTAATAAGACTTTAAGTCTATAAATCTAAACTAATATAGAAGTTTCTCCTTAGCTTCCTTCTAGGTCTTAGCTTTATTAATATAAGATTTTACTATATCTTAATAGTCGCTAGAGCTATATATATAGACCTCGTTCTTTATATTATTATTAGTCTTATAGCAAAGCTTTAAAAGGCTCTTATAGTTAGTAATAAGGTTAGAGATATTAGTACTAATAAACTTAGGCGCTCTAGTTAAATTGGGAGTTATTATTATAATATTATAATATCTTATAAGGAGATTAGTAAGGGCTATAATATCCTAATTAGTATAACTTCCTTTAGGGGAATATAAAGTACTTAAAAGTATTACTCCTATCCTAGAAGTAGGATTTATAGACCTATTTATACTATTATTAGAAGCTAGCTATCCTATAACACGAGGTTATATCTTATTAAATAAAGCTCCTATAAATCTCTCTTTAGGCTATTTCCCCTTATTAGAAGAGGATTTAGTATCTAAGTTAGCTAAGGAAGAAGAAGATATAATACTTATAGGTCTATAAATATTGAAGTTAATATTATATAGTTAAAGTAATAAAATATTATAGTTAATAGAGTAACGTTATTATTATAATATCTTCTAAATAGAAAGATACAATAAGTAGGTATAACTTTCTTTAAATAAAATAAAAAAGGAAATAGTATAAACTAAATAAATATAGGAAAGGTCTAGTAACCTCGATCTTATTACTCTAAGCTATTATAAATCTACTTTAAGTCTTATTACTTAATATAGAAGGGTTTTCCTAATAACGCTCTTATTTTAGAAGAATTCGCAGCTTCTCTATATTAGTATCTCTCTAAAGTTAGTACGTCGCTCTTAGTACTTAGGGCTATAATAGTAAGGGGTTTATTAGTCTCTAGTTACTAACCTAGTTAATCTCGCTATACTTATTAGCTTAGTAAGACTACTAATCTCTATATTAGTATTATATATAGCTATCTTAGCTATATTAGCTATAACTCGCTAGTTAAATAATAGCAATTATAATAATATATAAAGGGGTAAGGAAAGGAATATACTCGCTAGAACCTACTAATAGTATAAAAAAGGAGAGAAAGGGAGGATTTCAGGGTCTATATCGTTCCTACCTTAATTCTATAAGAAAGCATAGCTATTACTATTCCCTTAGAACTAAGGTAGGTCTATAAATATCTTCCTCTCTTTAAACTACGCTTTTATTATTATTCGTATCGTTATTATTCGTTATTTATAAATTTCTTAAGTTATTATCGTATTTAAAGTAAATTAATTATATATATATATATTAATAGCAGGGATATATAGACGTAGCGAAGGCACCTAACTCTCTAAGAAGCCTATAAAAGCTATTAAAAAGAGCAAAAGGATCTACCTCTAGGTACTATTAGGAAAGGCTAGAACTAATAGGAACTAGAAATATAATAAATAATATAGCTCTACTTATAAATAAGTAAGAGTATTAAAAATAGACTTAAAAGATATATAGTATAATTTATAGACCTAATTAAAAGAGATTATCTAAATTAGATATAGATTCGCTAAGAAAAATATTAAAAAACGAGGTATAGAATTATTAAGGTATTAATTATAATAGTATATTTTCTATACTAAAGTCCGCTATGCTCCTCTCCTCTACGCTCTACTCCATAGTCTTCCTGCAACGGGTCCGTGCGCTAAGGGAGTTTTCCGAAAGTTACGCAGCTAAGTCTATCTTATCCTATCCTAGTAGTTATTAGTAATAAATTAAAGAAATACTGATTGGAGCTTTAGGGGACGTATCTCCTAATACTTAAGTATAAAAGAGGTACCTAGACTAACTTTGATTAATTTATATTTAACTTTAATATATAATTTAAGATAAATAAGATTATACTAGACTTAGAAAAGGTGCTATTTACTACTAGGTACCTAGAGGGATTAGTAGTAAAGTAATAGACCTTATACCTCTCTATTAACTATAGTAATAAAGCGAAGGATATAACCTAGGTAATAATAAAGGACTAGTTAACTAATAGTATAGCTAACGTAGGGTCTAGGACCCTTAGTATATAAACCTAACTTAAGTAGACCTACTAGTAATTAGGATAATTATACTAGAGCTTTATTAATTACTATAAAGGGATCGAGGTAAAGAGCCCTTATTAATAACTAGAGGAGATCTAGGTAGCTAATATAGTAGCTAGGCTAGACCCTAAGCTCTAGTACTATATTATAGCGAGTAGGTTACTAAAGACATAGCTTAACCTTAATACTAGGGTTAGAAATACTAAACTTATAGTTAATATATAGGTATATAATATACTAATAAGGGACTAGGGGGCTAATAATAAGGGATAATAACTAGAGGGCTAAACCCTTAACCTAGAGGGGTAAACTAAGGCCCTAAAAAGATAGACCTATAGGGATTATAGTAATACTAATAACTACTAAGAGGATACTAAGGACCTACTATAGGATACTAGGAAGGAAATTATCTATTATAGTTATAAGAGGAAAAGCTATATTACGCTAAGGTACTTATACTATAAGAAGTATAGCTACCCCTACTATAAAGGGAAACCCTACCCTAGTAAATAACTAGAGGAGAACTAGGTAGTAACGCGCATAGTTTAATAGGGTAGTAACTAGCTATATTATATTAAAGTAATAATATAGGTCTAAGTTATAAGTAGCTAGAAGACTAGTGCTACACTTATTAATTATAGGGCTAATAAGAATATTATAAACTAGAGGATTATAACTAATAACTAACTAGAGGCTAATAAGTTAGAACCTCTTAGAGGAATATAGGTATCTAAGGGACTTAAATATAGTATATAGAAGTTAATAACTTAAATAACTAATAATATAGGTATCTAGCGAATAGCTTTATATAATCTTAGGATTAGTAATAGTAATAGTTATAACGCTATCCTAGGGATCCCTTAGTATATAGCGGAATACTCTAATCTTAATTAAAGGGAGTTAAGCTAGACCTTCCCCTTATATAAGAAGAGTATTTACCTTATTATAACTATAAAGGAACTTAAGTATATTAAGAATAAAGCGAGAGTAGTACTTATAGGAGTACTATAAGTTAACTATATATTAACTACTAACTACTAGGAGGATACCTAAGACCCTAAGGATACTAAGGGGATTAAAATAAATATCTTATTAAAATACTAGAACTTTAAGAAGGTATTTAATATTTATCCAGTAGGAACTATACTAGAGTTTAGGACTACTAGGAGCTACTCTATTAACCTAAAGCCTAGGACTAAGCCCCTATTTAGGCCTATCTACCTACTAGCTAAGAAGGAGTTAGAGGAGTTAAGGGATTATATCTATAAAGCCTTATAAAAGGGATAGACTTACGTATTAATAAGCTTAATAGGGGTACTAATCTTATTTATTCTAAAGAAAGGAGGTAAGCTAAGGTTATTAAGTTCGGAATTACGCCGCAGCCCCTTCGCAAAAAGACTATAACAAATTCACCTAGTTCGCAAGCATAATTTAGGAAATACTATGCGGGTATTCTAACCTATACCCTCTATTAGTTAAGGAAAATAATATAGGAACCCTATATATTCTTACTACTTACAAGTAAACCCTCGTATAAAGTTAGATATACGCTATACTAGAGCTAATTATCTTAGAGTTAAACGGGGTACTAAGGCTCTCGTAGTAATACCCTCGCTAAACCTTCTAGTAAGGTAAAGGCTACTATATAAGATAACTCCTTAACCTAAAAGGTCGACCTTCTAGTAAGGTATTATAAATACTACTATATAAGAGGTAACTCCTTAACTAAAGAGGTCTTTCCTAAGAGGTTCTTATAGCTAGAAGTATAAGAAGCTCTATAAGTAGGGCCTTATACCTCTCCCTCTTCCTTATCCTTATCCTTTAACTATATTAATACTAAACCTTATATATAAATATACTAAGCCTAAGCGAGGTATACCTTTTAGTATAAATAATATAGAGGGGGTTACTAGAGAGTTTAGCCTTAATATAATTAATAAAACCCGCTCCTTTATTAATTACTCTACTATATATAGAGAGCGTATTATTAATATAGCCCTTAAGAGGGCTTACCTTAATACCCCTATATAGGACTCTATATAGTATAATAGTATTAGAGCTAAGTAAGTAAACTTAGTAGTAGAGGTTTAGTAGGTTGTTATATACCCTATAGAGTAGCCCTTCTTTAAGCAGGTCCTCTATATTACTAAGGTAGAGGTAGCCTAGGCAGCCTAGGCAAATATCAGTAAGTATAGCTTACGCTAAATATAATATAGAGAGAGCGTTGCTAATGATAGCATAGCTACTGCGAAGGCGTTAGCTAACCTAATTAAATAAGAGGACTATAAAGATAGTAACGACTTCAAGCGGATAAAGCGGTAATAGAGGCGATATTTAATAGTAGCGTAGGTAGTATGCGAGAGGAAAAGCTAATAGTTTTATTATTTAAATAATTAAAAACTATGTTATTATTAATATAAAGTTAAAGATCGTGAGCCTATAGGTATGTATAAGTGCAGCTATGGTTAGGAAAGGTAGTTAGTAAGATCACGTGACCGAAGGCTATGTATTATCAGGAGGCGCGGAGTTAGAAGGTCTATTGCACTTCAGCAGGTAAAATCACTATGTAGTGGCTAGAGGCCAAGCTAAGGTTATATATAGACTACTAGGGGTTTAACTAGGTAACTACTAAGAACTATACCCCCCTCCCTCTAATTAATAAGATCTCTAATTAGCTCTCTAGGGCTAAGTACTTTACTAAGCTTAACCTTAAGGATATATACTACTAAGTAAGGATCTAGGAGAGAGACGAGTAGAAGATAGTATTCTATATATAATATAGCTACTATAAATATTATATTATACTATTTAGGCTTATTAATATACCCGCTACTTTTTAGATATTGATTAATAAGTTACTTATAAGCCTAGTTAATATTATTTATATTATATATTTAGATAATATCTTAAATTTTACTAATAATATAGACTCCGATATAGAGGCTATAAGATAGGTACTTATCTATTTAGAAGCTAATAGCCTCTATATAAACCCTAGTAAGTATAAGTTTTATAAGGAGGAGATTAAATTGCTTAGGTTTATAGTCTTAGTAAATAGAGTTACTATAGAATATAAGAGAGTCTAGGTAATAGCTAAGTAACTAGTACCTATTATAATATAAGAGATTTAGTAATTTCTAGGATTTATAGGGTTCTATAGGAGATTTATTAAGAACTACTCTAAGAATTATAGCCTACTTACTAACTAACTTACTAATATAACTAAGGGATAGTTAGTAATAACTAGGGAGGTACTAGTTACTTTCTACTAGCTCTACGCTTTATTTATAGAAGCGCCTATACTATACTACTTTAATCCTATACTCCTAATTTAAGTTAAAACTAATATATTAGACTTTATAATAAGGGTAATACTAACCTAGCTAGAGGGGGATATATAAAGATTAGTAGTATTTATATCTTAGAAACTTAAGAGCGTATAATTATAATATAATATACTAGAGGTAGAACTACTAGCTATTAGAGAGGTAGTAGTAAAGTAGTAGTACTACTTACTTTACTCCTAGTATTATATCTAATTTATTACTAACTACCTAGGTTACTAATACCTTATAAATAAAGAAATACTTAGTAGCTACTAGGCTTAGCTATTATAAGACCTATTAATATTTAACTTTAAAATTAAATACTAGCTAGGTTATTATAAATCTAGCTAATAACCTATTATAGAGGCTTAACTATACCCTAGAGGATATAGAAATTAATAAAGCTAGGGACTCGCTCCTATAGGACTTTCTATAACGCTTTAATAAAACTACTATCTAGAGGGTAAGTACTAAGTAGTAACGAGGTACCTAATTACTAAATACCTCGCTAGAATAACTTATACCCTCGCTCTAGGAATAGGTTAAGAAGGCCTAATAGAAGGACTCCTTTTATATTAATAAGGAGTAGGAATAACGAGGTATAAGGTAGTTATTAGGTAATACTAATACCTTAAAATACTAAGAGGGTTTATATATCCCTTATAACTACTTACTTTAAAATAAAGTCCTTAAAGCCTTTTATAATAAACTATCTAGAGGTTACTAAGGGGTTACTAAGATACTAAAAAGGATTAGAAAGTCGTTCTTCTAGAATATATAAAAGGGTAATATAAAGGAATATCTTAAAATATATATAATATACTAATATATAAAACTAAGATACTACCTCTTATATAATAAACTTATACCCCTATTAGTACCTAGCTAGCCCTTCTAATAGATATTAATTAACTTTATTATAAAACTACTACTATCTCTAATAATAATAAATAAGCTATATAATAATATCCTTCTTATTATTAACTAGTTTATAAAATACTCCCTATATATCCCTACTAGGGAGTTACTTATTATTAATAAGTTAGCTATACTACTAACTAAATATATCTTCCTTACGTTTAGGCTCCTAGAAGCTATTATATCTAATTAGGGATTACTATTTACTAATAACTTCTAGTCTAAAGTATACTACCTACTAGCTATTAAGAAGAAGATTAGTCCTACTTTTTATCCCTAAACTAATAGCTAAATAGAACGCTAGAACTAGAGTAGTAAGTACTTTTTAAAGAACTTTCTATAATATTAACTAAGATAACTAGGTAATATAGCTTAACCTAGCCTACTTTATTAATAATAACTCCTACTATAAAGCTACTAGGATATTACTCGCTAAACTGCTAATAGGATATTCCCCTCGTAGACCTAATAATATTAAACCCTAGTTAAAGGGCTTAGTCTTAGTAGTATATAAGAGAGTCTATAGCTTACTTACCTAGAGGTTAGCTATTACTAACTTACTTTAGAAGTATAATAAAGTATATAGTAAGTTCTATAATTAGAAGAGGACCTTTATTTTTTTTATTATAAGAGATCTTATATTACTTTTAATAAAAAATATCAAGTAGAGGTAGCCCTCTTATAAACTTTCTAATAAATACCTAGGCTTATTTAGAATCTAATAAGTAATTAATAGAGGATAAGTATATAAGCTATAGATTAATAAAAAGTACTAAACTTATAATATTTTTATACTTATATAATTAGAACCCTTTTTTAGCTTAGCTATTTTACTATAAGATATCCTAATTAATAATAATAATAATATCTATATAGTAAACTATATTATTACCTATAGGGGCCCTAGATATACCTATTAGTACCTTATTAAATAGAAGGGCTATAGCGAACTAGAAAATTTATAGGAGCTATAATTCAATATATTAATAGATTTATAAAACGATTATAAAGCTTAATTATAAGTAAAAGTATTATAATTACTATATAATTTAATAGATAACTTAATAGGTAACTAGTAATTAGGTAGAAATAGAGTATACTAGCTAGGTATTTTAATTTACTAGCTTAAAAGCCTCTAATAAAGTAAAAAGAGATTAGAAAAATACTTATAAGTAACTATATATTACCTAGAGGTTATTAGTAGCTTACTAGGGGCGCTCTTAAAAGTTTATATCTACTAAGCGTTAGTACCCTCCTCCCTAAGACTAGTTATATCCCTTTTAATATTATTATCTCCTAAATAAGTAAATAGGGTAATAAATAGAGTAATTAGAACCTTATAATACTACTTTAAGTTAGAAATATTAACTAGAGGAGTACTAATAAGGTACTAGTAGAGATTAGGTTAACTTACTACTTTATTATAAGCTTTATTTACTTCCTTAGTATACTTAGCTTATATATCCTATACCTCTAGCTATTTATTAACTAGCTACTCTATCTCTAGGTAGTAGTAATAGAGCTCTTTATATTACTTATATAATAACTTAGTTTATTTCTTAGCCTCTTTAGTAAGGCGCTACTAATACCTAGCTATATCCTCTAAAGTAATTACTTAATAGTTCTCTATCTCTATAGAGATCTTAGCCTCCTTAGCTTTATACTTCTTAAGTATTATAATAGCTTTATTCTTCTTAACTTAGAGGGCTTTCTTAATTATAAGCTAGGTAATAAGGATCTCCTCCTAAATATTATTAGATATTAATAGTAAAGTACTAGGGAGATACTAGGGACCTACTTTATTCTTAATATACTATACCTAAAGGTTAGATATAGAACTAGCCTTATTTATAAAATATTTAATCTTATTAATAGTACTTATTATATAATAAGTAGCTTATAATAAGTTAATAGATAAGAAGTAGAAAATACTAAGTAAAACTTATAATAATATAAGCTTTATTATTATTTATCTTAATATAATACTTATATTTAGTAGAGATATTTAAGAAATAAATAAATTAGTAATAAATTTAAAACCTAAAACTAGTAAAATACTAGATAAGTATTAGATAAGTACTAGATAAGAACTAGGAGCTTATTATTACTCTTAAAATAGAGAATTAAGCTTATAAAGAGCTTAATATAAGGGAGATCCTCCTTAGGAGGCTCCTATTTCGCTATAGCTAGGAGGTACTAGTAGTAGGGGCACCCCTAGAGTATACTTATAGTAGGGAGGGGAGCTTTACTAATAGTATTAGTAGTATTAATAGCAGAGGATAATATAATAATAAATTCGTTATATAGTAATTAAAATAAAATTATAAGGGGGGGGGGGTAGGGGGCTAATAGTAAGTTATTAATAGTAGTAGTAATATTATAAATCTAAAGAAGTAAGAAAGAGAGATTTAGCAAGGCGGGATTTTAAATAATATTTATATATTTTTTAACTTAACGCTAAAACTAGCTTTTTATATAGCTAAAAAGAGAATAATCTCTAGATTATTATATTATTTAACTTTATTTAACTTTACTATATATAAGGAGGTACTAAGTAATTACTAGATAATAACTAGTAGCCCCCTATATTATAATAAAAGCCTTCTTTATCCCTAGAGGGAGAATACCCTTATTAGACCTATAAAGGGGCTAAAAATATAATAATAAGTAGAAAATATAATAATTTAGAGGGTAAATTTAAAGTAATAAAAACGATCTTAAATAATAATATATTTTAATATAACTCTATAAAGGAAGGAGTAACCCTTATAAGGGGATTTAGTGGCCTCTGGCTACTGCATAGTGATTTTACCTGCTTAAGTGCAATAGACCTTCTAACTCCGCGCCTCCTAATAATATATAGCCTTCGGTTACGTGATCCTCTCCTAACCACAGCCGCACTTATATATGCCCATAGCCTCACGATCTTTAACTTTATATTAATAACAACGTGGTTTTTAATTATTCAACAGACTACGAAACTATTAACTTTTCCTCTCGCGCACTACCCGCGCTACTAATACCGCCTCTATTACCGCTTCCTATGCTATCATTAGCAACGCTCTCTCTATATTATAGTTAGCGCAAGCCGTACTTACTAATATTCACCTAGGCTGCCTAGGCCGCCTCTGCCTTAGTAATACGGAGGACCTGCTCGAAGAAGGGCTACTCTATAGGGTATATAACGACCTGCTAAACTTCTACTACTAAGTTTACTTACTTAGCTCTAATACTATTACGCCTTATAAAGTCCCCTATAGGGGTATTAAGGTAAGCCCTCTTAAGGGCTATACTAATAATATGCTCTCTATATATAGCGGAGTAGTTAATAAAGGAGCGGGTTTTATTAATTATATTAAGGCTAAACTCTCTAGCGATCCCCTCTATATTATTTATACTAAAGGGCGTGCCTCGCTTAGGCTTAGTATATTTATATACGGGGTCTAGTACTAATATAGTTAAGGATTTATTATAGGTTATAGGGATAAGGATAAGGATAAGGGAGAGGTATAAGGCCCTGCTTATAGAGCTTCTTATGCTTCTAGCTATAAGAACCTCTTAGGAAAGACCTCTCTAGTTAAGGAGTTACCTCTTATATAGTAGCGTTCGTAGCACTTTTAGTACCTTATTAGAAGGTCGACCTTTTAGGTTAAGGAGTTATCTCGTATAGTAGCTTTTCTAGGCTATAAGAGCCTTAGTAGCCCGTTCGGCTCTAATATAATTAGCCCCGGTGCGGCGCGCATCCGACTTTATATAGTAATATTTAGAGGGTTTACTTATAAGTAATAGGAACGTATAGGGTTCCTATATTATTTTCCTTACCTAGTAGAGGGTATAGGTTAAAATACCTATATAGTATTTCCTAAATTATGCCTACGAACTGGGTGAATTTGTTATAGTCTTTTTGCGAAGGGGCTGCGGCGTAATTCCAAGCTCAATAAGGGGATTTAGCTATAACTATTTAAATAACTACTAAATAGCTCTAAAGCTATTAAATAAAGCTATAAGAGTAGTTAGAGTAGGGGGATTAGCCCTATTACTAGCTTATTACTCCTCTAAGCTATAAAATCCCTTAATACCTAGGTATAAGAGCTATAAGAGTATCTAGGGTAGAGGATAGGTACCTTACTATTAGTTAACTACTCTTCTAAATAACTTAGCTATTTAAAGAAGAGTTATATAACTAGAATAAGGGATACTAAATTCTAGACCTATAGAAACTAGAAGTTATAAAGTCCTATAGGGAGGTATTAGGTACCCTCTAAGTAACTACTAAGTAAACTAGTCTAAGGGTAGACTAGTTTAGAGGGGGGGGGGATTATATTATAAGCTAGGGTAATATTATAGGGGAAAGGGCTTAGTAGGCTAAGTAGGGAAGTCTATAGGAGTTAGGAGATAGGGGGAGGCACTAAGTAATTACTAGATAAGCCCTCTAGCCCTTACCTAGTAGACTAGAGGGCTAGAGAAGAATATTTAACCTTCGCTACCCCTAACTATACTAACTCTATTACTCTGCACTATACCAGTTTGTGATAGTATAAGCCAATCGAAGCTACCCGTTGTAACACTGTGAGCCAGGAGGATTACGCCAAGGTTATGAGTTTGCTAGGGATGTAGCTGAGCACTGTAACGCTTTGTGGAATCAAGGTGGTGTCAGCTTGCCACCTCTGCATAGGGCAGTAGGGCGTGGATCGCAAAAGTAATACGTCTCTCAGCAAGATTTACTCGTGAGCCATAAGCGGCCACCTTTGTTGCGTTCATAACTATAATGCTTGCAACCACCTCGTGTTCTCTCGTTAGCCCTACCAACTGCAGCCTTCATTATATCAGGCACGCAAACTGCAAGTTTTATTGATTATGCCGCCGAGGCAAGGTTGGACTTGGCGTAGCAGCATGCGAGTGGAGGAATCAGCTGAGCAAACTGCGTATGTCCGGTGCCGGACAACTCCTGAAAAGCACGCTGCGTTATGCTGCGTGAGACAATTCATGTAACATCCAAACTCGAGGTCCATAATTGGCTAGACTTTGCATCTCATGCTTAGGCGTCGAAGTACAGGTGCGTCTGCGGGATCCTTCAAGGTAACTGTTTCCAGGCTGAAGTAGAGGCACCCCGTTGTACTATAATCAAAAGGAAGGGCGACTAGATCCGACTCGTTGATCGATGGTTGAAAACGACAGACCTAGACGTTCATAAGGATCGGGGAATGGTCGCCCCAGACTCAGTATCCCATCCGCTGCTGCTGGACGGAAATACTTTTGCACCCCACAAAGGGACCACATTTTCCCCTCATAATAATAGTACATATCGTTATTATTAGTTGATTTGCTTCACTTGGTAACCCCTTAGTGGCTGCTTCCCCTCGCGATGTGGACCCCAAAAGTACTACCGTCCAGCAGCACCGGATGTGATATCCTCGATGTTAATTGATTTCCTTAGCATTCTCGAGCACAGTTTTGCACTCAACGATTCTCTCTCCTTCTTTTGGTTTCTGCCCATATGCCTGGTAAAAATGGTAAAATTACAAGTTGCTCTTGGACTGCATTTCCGAAGAAAGAGACTTAATTCTGTACTGTAACTCAACCTATTCCACTCAACATTGCGCAATGCTGTGGCCTCGATAATACCGAAAGAATTGTTACACACGCCTGCAAGACTAAGGTGTCTACTTTATGTAGGTTACACTGTCCCCATTTCATTGGCCAGCTCGCACTTCATTGGCAAGCTCGCACTTCATCGTGCTCGTACGTGCGACTTTGCCTGCCCTCGCGTCCTCGTCTTCGGATTTCGACTTCTGTGTCCCAACTCTTTTTGGGTAGGAAGCGTCGGATCTTCCCAGCATTGCTGACCGGGGGCAAGGCTACACAAGCTGTGCCTCAGGGCTTCACAATCAATTGGTTGTTTCGAACGCGAAGGATTGGTTTGCAAGTGTCATTGCAGCCATGGAGGCTTCATCAGGAAGCTCACACGCCAGCTTGGCGCATCAAACGGTGATCCTCTTACGAAACTGCAAAATCTTTGCCCGAAGCAGCAGCAGCTGTCTGTGTTATGGCTTCCTCTTAAATTGGCCCATATTCTTGTGAGACATGAGCTTTTCCCAAGTACAAATACCGAGCTAAATCACCCCTTTCACGACTGGATTCTCCTCATCAAGCACTCCTCTCTCGTCTTCTCCCGCCTCTTCAATTCAATAAACCTTCAGCTGGCAGTTGTATCCAACCATTGACAACATGATGCTTCCCGCGATTGCTGTCACCCTGCTTGCGTCAGTGGTCTCTGCCAGACAGTTCGTCCTCTATGACGATGCCAACTACGGTGGAACCGGAAACGCCGAGAACCAACCAAATGGGGCTAGATGCTGTAAGTGTAATGCCTCTCCGTTGATGGGGGAAAAAAAAGTCAATACTGACGAGGTCAGGGAACCTCAACGGCAGAGGCGACAGGGCAAGCTCGGTAGCTGGTGACAGCGGATGCACCACCTTTTTCCAGTGAGTTTTCCATTTACTTCATTCATTTTTACCAGGAATACTTAGGCCCGGACCAGACAGCGAGATTGCCAGGGAAGCAGCTGGCAACAACGTGGCAATGCCCCTACCGTTCCCAACTTCCTGAACGACCACATCTGGTCTTTCATGAACAGGTGCTAAGCCGCTCACCCCTTGGGGCCAATGCCTTGTTTTTATGAAATCTGGGTGAACTGGAGTCAAAGTATGAGGAAAGCAGTCACAGCACGACCTTATGGTTAACTGAATTGCCCGCATCAGCCTCGACAACGCACCAGCATTCTATTCTCACATTCCACCTTTCAACAAGGGACTCCTTCACACTCCTCTAGTCAGCTTCCGCTTTAGTCCAAAAAGAAAACAAAATTCCCGGTGCAATTCTTGGAAATTGTTTACGTGGTGAGTCGTGTTGGACATCAGGAAGGTCTCAGTCGTGGTCAAACGTCCAACTTGTGCTCTGTTGGGTCAGCGGGCTCATACTTCTGAGAAGTGAGCGATTCACCCAGCCTGTGACTCGCAGAGACACGTACATTCAACGCAGACACTTCTTTCCGATGCCCCTATCTTAATACCTGAAAGCGGTGTATAACGCAGCACTTCGAGGCCGTCGTGTCATATGGATGGCTGACTGCCCTGCCTTTACGTAAGCGAATTCCTTCCGCATTGCTTACCTTCGCTTTGCATCTCCGTCCTCATCAGTTCCACGTTTCACTCACCGAAAACTTTGTCAATCGCGAGACAGCCTTCATACATAATGCTGCCTAGGTTGGGGCAGTTGCGCAGTCTTGCGGCCTCCAGGCCCTCCTTCGCGATCTTGCCATCTACCAAGCCCAACACGCACATCGTTGCTCCCAGTATCGTTGGCCCTTGCCGACATCGAGCGTTGAGTTCCCCATCCAGAATCAGTCCACCGAACGATTCCTGGGACAGTCATGTCCACATCATAGACCCCGAAACGTACCCTTTTCCTGCCAGTGTCAGAGCCCCTCGAGCAGCGACGATTGGTCAAGCACTCGAAAACGCCGAAAGACTTGGGCTACCGAACATGGTATTTGTCCAGTTGTCCACTTCCGGCAACGACAACACTTGGGTGCTAGAGTCTCTAAAACACGTCGGTATCGCCATGGGTCGGGGTGTTGTTGCCTTCGACCCGGAGCATATCGATCGACTCTGAGACTCTGCAGCAGAGGCATGATCTTGGCGTTCGGGGTGTTCGAGTCAACCTAAGATCTTCCAAAACTGTTCTCTCGAGGAGTGAGATGCAGACTTTACTGCGGAAATATGCCGAAAGATTGAGGCCGATGAAGACGTGGTCGATCGGATTGTACGCCGACATGGAAGTCCTTGACTTCGTCGAGCCATGGGTTTCCGAACTCCAGGTGAAGATCGTGCTGGAGCACTTCGGTTCTCCCGCAATTCTACCATTGAATCCAGCCAAACAATCAGGATGGAATGCCCTGAACCGCATGAAGGAAGACCACCGGGTCCATGTCAAAATTTCGGCGCCATATCTTTTCTCCAAGGATCCAGATTTCGCCAACTTGGAGTCACTCACAAAGGCCCTAATTATCACGAGCCAGGATAATATCGCAGGGAAAAGGGCTTAGCGGGCTAAGTTAGGGAAGTCCGTAGGAGTTAGGGGCTATAGGGAGGTACTAGGTAACCTCTAGATAAATCCTCTAGCTCTTATTTAATAAGCTAGAAGGCTAGAGAAAAATATTCTATAAGCTAGGATAATATTATAAGGAAAAGGGCTTAGTAAGCTAAGTTAGGGAAGTCTATAGGAGTTAGGGGTTATAAGGAGGCACTAGGTAACCCCTAGATAAGTCCTCTAGCTCTTATTTAATAAGCTAGAGGGCTAGAGAAGAATATTTAACTTTTACTACCCCTAACTATACTAACTCTATTACTCTATATTATTGATTGAGCTCGGAATTACGCCGCAGCCCCTTTGCAAAAAGACTATAACAAATTCACCTAGTTCGCAAGCATAATTCGGGAAATACTATATAGGTATTTTAACCTATACCCTCTACTAGTTAAGGAAAATAAT
>JAVHLU010002711.1:0-16037 GCA_036785755.1 Colletotrichum ledebouriae
TTTCCTTAACTAGTAGAGGGTATAGGTTAAATACCTATATAGTATTTCCCGAATTATACCTACGAACTAGGTGAATTTATTATAGTCTTTTTGCGAAGGGGCTGCGGCGTAATTCCGAGCTCAATACCCTTTTATAAGGATTATAGCGTATTTATTAACTTTAATAAGGAAGTGGTAAAGTTCCGCTCTATATATAATATAACTACTAATACAACCTATAAGCGCGTGTTCCTTATTATTGGGGTAGTTAACCTCGCTTAGGTAATAGTTACCCCCCCCTGTAACTCTATCCTTGCTATAATCTACTATACTAACCCTCTAGCTTCCCCCGCCTCTAGTAACTATAACTAACTATAGCTCCTGAATTGTGCCTGCGAACTGGGTGAATTTGTTGTAGTCTTTTTGCGAAGGGGCTGCGGCGTAATTCCGAGCTCAATAGCGTTTCTATTTATAAACTCTGCTTATTATTAATAGTATTATTACTAATAAGATACCATAGCTAGTTCTATTATAAAACTCCTCGCTTATACTACTAATAGTTCCTAAGGGGATGCGAGTAGGCACTATTACCCCCTATAATAAGATACAGAGCGTTAATTTTATAAACTAGGCTAATATAAACGGTCTTTTTACTAGCCGCTCTAGCGCCCTCTTTATTATAACTAAGGCTATATATTATATAGCTATATCTTTTTACCCCTTAGTAGTAGAGTAAAGCTTTATTGAGGTTGCCTCTTATAATATCTCCTAACTCGCTAGTATCCCTACTATAATATCTACTACTAGTATTAAGATCTATACTACTAATCCTACCTTTACTATTCACCTAAAAGTAGTTTTTAACTATTATAATATATTTTAGAACTATAGTATTATCTTAATACTAAATAAGGAGAGTATATATATTTATTTTACTAATAGGTAGTAATACTAAGCTAAGGCCTCCTATCCATTTCCCCTAGGAACTAAAGATATTAAGCTTACTTGTAGTAGATTAAATAGCTTTTATACTAAGGGTAAGATATTCTTTATAATAGGGTCGATCGTAATTATATACCCCTTATATATTATATAGCGCGTTATATAGGGAGTTAGGAAGGGCCGCCTCGTTATTAACCTTTACCCCCTAAATAAGATTACTCTCCATAATATATAGTACCTCCTAGACTAGTATAATATCCTTAATTACCTCTAAGAAAAGGGATAGGTAATGGTACTTAACGGTACTAGCTTCTTTTACTAGTCACCTATATATTCCAAGTATTATAATTATATAGCTATTATCTTACCCCGTAGTATTAAGGTCTCTAATATTATCCTAATAAGGTTTTAAAACTCCCTAGCCTATATATAACGCTTTATAAATAACCTATTCTATAACTACCGCGATATTATCTAGATATATATTAATAATATTATAATTTTTAGTAATACTACTAAAGAAGATTTCTAGTATGTTAAGGTAGTCCTATAGCTCCTTTAAGCTAGCTACCTTTATATTTCTACTAACAAGTTATTTACTAGCTTTACCTCTATTTAGCTTCTTAGCTATATTATTAATACTACTAGCGTCTTATAGACTAATAACTATATCAAGGCTTTTAAGTAGTTTACCTTTCTAAGTAACCTCTATAACCTTAAGAGATATCTTAGTATAATAAGTTAGCTTTATTATAATATACTATAGTTCGATATTATTATAGCACCTCTTAACTACTATAAGATAGTACTCTCTACCCTTCTCTATAATAGAAATAATCTATTTCAAGGCGTAGCTATATTCTCTATAGTATTACTAATAATAATACTAAGTATTACTAGATAGTTACACCCTATCCTACTCTTAACGGAGAGCGCTATATTATAGCTAAAGGTTACTACCCCTAGCGATTTCAGGTATAACTATAGATCCTTTATAATAAGCTCCTTTTTTATATTAACTCTCATAATATAGAAAGGCTTTATATTCCCTATGCTCTTACACTTAATATTCTCTAACTTATATATAATAATAAGTATTATTTTAGTATTAACTAGATACTTTATAACTTAATACGGACCTAGTTCTATAATAAGGTAAAGGCTTGCTATATATATATCTATTGCTACCCTAGCTACTAGGAAAATAGGGTTAACTAAAAACCCTCTCTAGGTACCCTATAACGTATCCCCGTAATACCCTATCCCTATTATATAATAACTATTAACTTTGTTATAGACCTACCTCCTATCTCTTCTATAGATACCTTCTAAGCTATACTAGGATATAATACCCTTAATTACCTTATAACCTAACTATATAAATTCTCTAAGAAGGAGCTACCAATCCCTACTAATAAGTAGTATATTATCAAGGACTAGGAACTTATGTTTATTTTATTCTAGCTTATGTAACTAGGGTACCCCTATATATATTATTAGTAATTATAGCCTAAAGTTCATCTCTAAGGTAAAGAAAGCTATCTTCTCTACTTTAAAGGTTCATCTCCTCCTTTGGATTATATATTACCCCTATATTAATAGATAGAATAAGTAGACTAAGTAAACTGTTAAAATTACCCTCTAGTATTATATATAAGTAAACCTAGATACCCTCTGACTTAAGGTTATTCCCTCCCTCTAGTAGAACCTTAATAATACCTTACTAGCCCCTATTAGCTAGTCCCTAAACGAGGTTATACTAGGCTTCCACCCTAAGGCTACTCTTAATATAATAACTAATAAGTCCGCCCCTATAGAAGCTATTAATATACCTACGCGTACCTACTAGGAGGAGGTAGCTAGCGTTATGAATACTACTAATAAGATTTGCTATTAATATTATAACTATTACCAAAAATATATTAAATTTAATATTAGTAACCTAGTCTAGGTTCGCCTTAGTAAGGGCTACTATCTCTCTAGCTACTTAAAACGCAAGTAGTTAGCTACCTAGGCGGGACCTTTCTATATTCTTACTAGGGTAAACCTAATTACTTACTAGCTTAATCTCTCTATAGTATAGAGGATCTACCTAGTCCTTAATGTTATATAGCTCTACTACCTAGCTAAGGGATTAAATTCATTTTATAAGATACTAGCACCCCTATAGCTTATTATTATTAATAGTTATAATAAGTATAAAATAGATCGCTTTAATAATTAATAGATTACCTAGCGTAGATATAATCTACCTATCCGCTACCGTATTAAGTAAAAGGGTTATTCTATAGCTAATAATACCTAGGAGCTAAATAAAAGCTTACTTATTTCTACTAGTAATATAGCTAAAACCTTTATAGAGGTTATACCTCTCTAGGCTAATAAAGAGTAGAGATACTAACGCTATACCTAGCCTATTATAAGTCCTCTTTAAATATTATAATTACCTTCTTTAAAGCTATATATAATCTTATTATTAGCTATTACTCTAGAATAGTTCTCTTTAATAAGAGTAGGAGAGTACTACGCTGGTCTTTATTAACTATTAAGGTATTGCTTTCCTTTAACTTGTAATAATAAGATTATTTACTATAATAATATACTTATAACCCGCGTAGTAAACGTATATTACTATGTTAGCTTTTTCCTTATTTTTAACCTATCTTTTAGCTAACTTTTTATTTTAAGCCTAGCGCCTTCTGCCTGCTTATATCTATATCAACTCCTATTCTTTTAATCTATTTAACTTACTTATAACCTCTAACCTTTATATTATACTTATAACCTTATATTTAATACTCATTCTTTATCTTTTTAGCTATTTCTATTCTTCTCTTTTTACCTATTTTCTTTTACAACTCTCCTATTATCTTTCTAATTATTATAATATCTAACTAGCACCCCTCTAATACCCCTACTAGTACTAGTAACGCTCCCTAGCCTAGTATTATTATTCCCTACCTATAGGGTAATACTCCCTTCTTAGAGGGTAACGTTTTTAATTTTAATAACTTAGTTAGAATAGCGAAATAGATATTAATGCCGCAGCCCCTTCGCAAAAAGACTATAAAAATTTACCTAGTTTATAGGTATAATTCGGGAAATACTATATAAGTACTTTAGCCTATACCTTCTACTAGTTAAGGAAAATAATATAAGAACCCTATATATTCTTATTACTCGCAAGCAAACCCTCTCAATATTACTATATAAAGTCGGATACGCGCTATATTAGGGCTAATTATATTACAGCTAAACGGGCTACTAAGGGTCTCGTAGTAACGCCCTCGCTAAACCTTCTAGTAAGGTAAAAGCTACTATATAAGATAACTCCTTAACCTAAAAGGTCGACCTTCTAGCAAGGTGCTAAAGGTGCTAAAAAAGCCACTATACGAGATAACTCCTTAACCCAAAAGGTCGACCTTCTAGCAAGGTGCTAAAGGTGCTGCGAACGCCACCGTACGAGAGGTGACTCCTTAACTAGCTCTGTATTATTAGGAGGCGCGGAGTTAGAAGGTCTGTTGTACTTGAGCAGGTAAAATCACTATGCAGTGGCCAGAGGCCGCTATTATAGTTATAATATAATACTATATTCTCTATATTTCTAATATAATTAGATATATAATATAGAGCTTACTAACTTAAAGCGTTATAATAAGTATATCTCGCGTAGCCTATCTAGCTATAATAGTAGTAATATAGTAAATACTTATAAGTAAGTTAGTTACTTTTATTTATTTTCTACAGTTACTAATTAGTTATAGTTAATTATTATAAGGAGTAGAAGAAAAGAGAGCGGGAGGAGTAGGAGATAGAAGAAGCTCTAGAGGTCTTTTAGATTTAACTAGTAATAGCCTTAGGTTTTTTATCCTATTTTAAAAGGTATTAAAGGTTGCTAAAGGAGCGTAGTTCTAATTTAAGTTATTATAATATATAGTATGTAGTGGAGTAAGAAGCTAAAGAGAAAGCTCTCGAGTTTTAAGAGTATTATATATTAATATATTTATTATTATAGGATACCTCTAATAAATCGAGCTAGGCTTCTCTAGGGATAATTTTTATAGGTTTAGGTATTCTAGCTATTACTAATTCTTCTAATAGTTCCTAATTAGTTTCTAGGGTTCTAAGGCGGATAAGGGGGTTAGAGTCTCGTAGTCTATTTAACTATAGTAATTAGATCATTAGTTAGGGTTAGGTAAGTTAAATCTAGGTTTTATGTTTTTTCTTGGGTATAGGAACTACTTATTTATTATTCCCAATATAGATAGAGTTTATTTGTATATATTTTACATTAGTAGTTAGTTCCTATATATTATCCTTATATCTGTATTCTTTTTACTTAATAAGGTATTATATTTTATTGTTATATTCAATATAGTTAATAATTTAGTTGTTTATCTAGGATCCTTAGAATATTAGTTAAAGAAGTAGAATATAGAAGATTAAGTAATATCCTATACTATCTAGTAATAGGAGTCTATAGCTAATATCTAAGATTTTCTTCATCATTTAGAATAATCTAAGTTTTTTATAGTTTAGTTTATTACTTAGCTATTTAGTTTTAATATTTTATTATATGACCTAGATACTATCTCCCTCCTTTAGAGTTTATCCCTTGACTCTTTTCTTTTTAGTATATTTATATATAAATATTTATATATACATTCGATATCCCTAGGTAGTTCTTATTAAAGTTCTTAAATCCTTTTAATATTTACTATACCCTTAAGTACTACTAGGCCTTATTATAGTTCTCTATAGGTAGTTAGGTTAAATATATAGTTAAGATAAGATAGTAATTCTTTTATACTTTCTCTGCTATACTATTATAAGTAAATTAAGCTATTAGTAGTAATAATACCTGATTATCTTACTTATAGTTAATATAATATTAGGAATAAGTCTTAAGGATTTAATTAATTTATTTAGTCTGTCTATTAGTCTATAGGTAAAAGGTATTTATAAGCTTATAATTTAATCTAAGCTATAAGCTTAGGGATCTCTAAAACTTAGAAGTTAATAGGTTATCTCTATCTCATACTATTTCTATAGGTAGGCTATATTAGCTAATAAATGTTTTAAGATATATATACTTAAGGTTTTTCATAATACTTATTTCTATATATAGGATAAAATAGGTATACTTTATAAGTCGCTTTATAATAACTAAAGTTCTATTATACTTAGTATTAGTAATTAATTCTTATTACTTTAGTAGCTTAATAGTAAAGTCTAGCGACATAAATTACTATACCACTTCTAGTATTAGTAGTAGTTAAATCTTTCTATAAGGCTAGTATTAACTACGTTTACTTTTTATATAGACTTTATAGTTTTTAATAGTATTTAGCACTTCTTATTATATAGTAGTCTTATTATAATGTTATTAAATACGTTTATATATCTTCGTAATACCTTAGTATCTCTATACTAGGGCTATATATACCTTCCTAATAGGTTTAGGATTTATTTATCTAGTTATATTAGTATTAGCCTTCCTAGTTATTATTAGAAGTTTTATAGTTAGTTTAAGATTTCTATTCCTATCCTATTTTGAGATAACTTAAGTTTTTTCCAATACTAGGACGTTATAGTCTAGCTATTAGCTCAGAGTATTAGCTCTTCTATCTTCATTACCTCTCTTATAGTTAATTCTAGAGTTAAATTTAGATAGGAATTCTTACTATCTGATTTATTATTTATTAAATATTCTTAAGGTCAAAAAATATAAGAGGTTCTTATAAGTAGTATATATCTTAACTAGGTTTTTTATCCTTAATAGTTATAGTCTCCATTCTTTAAATACTTGAATGATTACTATAACTTCCTTATTATGAATCTAGCAGTTAAGCTCTAGTTAATTAAACCTTTTTAATATAAAGGCTATTAATCCTAATTAGGTATCTTTATTATATTTTGTAAGTTATATAGTTATAGTGATGTCTAAGGTATCTATTTCGAGTTGAAATAGTTTATTAGGGCCTAGGATTAACAAGATAATATCCTTTTCTATAGATTATTTAATTCCTCTAAAGTATTTTTACTACTTATCTATTTATTAAAATATCTTATCTTTCTTAGTAAGATCCTAGGGCTATCTACTAGTTTCTATATAGTTATAAATAAAGCGTTAGTATAAATTAATAAATCTGAAGAATAAATATATATCCTTAATATAAGTAGGTATAGGGTAATTATAAATACCTTAATTTTGTCTTTGGATATCTAGATAATTCCTAGTATAATAGTAATCCTAAGGAATTCGACTTCTTATTAACAGAACTTACTTTTAATTAGCTTAACTAAGAGCTTTACGTTTTATAGTTATTAGAGTACTTTATACATATACTTCTTATATTCGTCTAAGGTTTAAGAGAAGATAAAGATCTTATTAAGGTATATCATTATAAAATTATTAAGGTATAGCTAAAGTTTTATATCAATTATTATATAAAAGATAATAGGTATATTTATAAGTCTAAAGGGTATTATAAGTACTTTAAAGTATTTATATTTTATTCTAAATACTATTTTCTATTCCTCGCCCTCCTTAATATAAATAAAGTTATAAGCTCCCTGAAGATTAAGAGTTATAAACTAGTGTATATTATATAAGAGGTCGTATAGCTTAGAAATAAGTTGCAATGAGTAATAGTTATTAATAGTAATATTATAAAGTTTCTAATAATTAAGATATAATTATTTCCTATTATTCTTCTTTAGTATAAAGAGTACTAACTACCCTATTAGAGATTAAGTTCGGAATTACGCCGCAGCCCCTTCGCAAAAAGACTATAACAAATTCACCTAGTTCATAAGTATAATTCGGGCCATACTATATGGAAATTTTAACCTATACCCTCTACTAGTTAAGGAAAATAATATAGGAACCTTATATATTCCTACTACTTATAAGTAAACCCTCTTAAAGTTAGACGCGCGCTGCACCGGGGCTAATTATATTAGAGCGGAACAGGCTACTAAGGCTCTCGTGGCCTAGAAAAGCCACTATATAAGATGACTACTTAACCTAAAAGGTTAACCTTCTAGCAAGGTACTAAAGGTGCTATAAAAGCTACTATATAAGATAACTCCTTAACCTAAAAGGTCGACCTTCTAGTAAGGTAAATACTACTATATAAGAGGTAACTTCTTAACCAAAGAGATCTTTCCTAAGAGATTCTTATAGCTAGAAGTATAGGAAGCTCTACTACTATAACCAGGGCCTTTAGCCTCTAGCTACTATATAGTGATTTTACCTACTTAAGTGCAATAGACCTTCTAATTCCGCGCCTCCTAATAATACATAGCCTTTAGTTACGTAATCCTTTCCTAACTATAGCTATACTTATAAGTACCTATTCATAGCCTCACGATCTTTAACTTTAGATTAATAATAACGTGGTTTTTAATTATTTAAACTACGAAACTATTAACTTATCCTCTCGTATACTACCCGCGCTACTATTAAATACCACCTCTATTACTATTTCATCTGCTAGTTATTACTATCTTTATAATCCTTTTATTTAATTTAGTTAGATAACGCCTTTATAGCTATACTATTATTAGTAACGCTCTCTCTATTAGTTAGTATAAGATATACTTGCTAATATTCGCCTAGGCTACCTAGGCTACATCTACCTTTATAATATAGAGGACCTGCTTAAAGAAGGGCTATTCTATAGGGTATTTAATAACTTACTAAACTTCTATTACAAAGTTTACTTACTTAGCTCTAATACTATTATACCTTATAGAGTCCCCTATAAGGGTATTAAGGTAAGCACTCTTAAGGGCTATATTAATAATATACTCTTTATATAAAGCAGAGTAGTTAATAAAGAAGCGGGTTTTATTAATTATATCGAGGCTAAACTCTCTAGTAACCCCCTCTATATTATTTATACTAAAAGACGTGCCTCGCTTAGGTTTAGCGTATTTATATATAGGGTTTAGTACTAATATAATTAAGGATTTATTATAGGTTATAGGGATAAGGATAAGGAAGAGGGAGAGGTATAAGGCCCTGCTCGTAGTAGTTAAGCTTCTTATACTTCTAGCTATAAGAACCTCTTAGGAAAGACCTCTTTAGTTAAGGAGCTACCTCTTATATAGTAGTATTCGTAGCACCTTTAGGACCTTATTAAAAGGTTAACCTTTTAGGTTAAGGAGTTATCTTATATAGTAGCTTTCGCAGCACCTTACTAGAAGGTTTAGTAAGGGCGTTTCTAGGCTACGAGAGCCTTAGTAGCCCGTTTAGCTCTAATATAATTAGCCCTAGTATAGCACGAGTCCGACTTTATATAAGGGTTTACTTATAAGTAGTAGGAATATATAGGGTTCTTATATTATTTTCCTTAACTAGTAGAGGGTATAGGTTAGAATACCCATATAATAGTTCCCGAATTATACTTGCGAACTAGGTGAATTTATTATAGTCTTTTTGCAAAGGGGCTGTAGCGTAATTCCGAACTTAATAATATTCAAGTATAGTTACCTATTGTAGCTATAATAATTTGAAAGGCGTTATATTATCTCTAAATTAATAAAGCCTCTATTATATTAAACTCAATTTATTTTAATATCTTATTATTAATATTTAAGTTCGGAATTACGCCGCAGCCCCTTCGCAAAAAGACTATAACAATCTCACCTAGTTCATAAGTATAATTGGGGCCATACTATATAGGTATTCTAACCTATACCTTCTACTACTTAAGGAAAATAATATAGGAACCCTATATATTCCTACTACTTATAAGCAAACCCTCTAAATATTACTATATAAAGGCAGACGCGCGCTGCACTAGGGCTAAATATATTAGAGCTAAATAGGCTACTAAAGGTCTTATAGTAACGCCCTCGCAAAACCTTTTAGTAAGGTAAAAGCTACTATTGAGCTCGGAATTACGCCGCAGCCCCTTCGCAAAAAGACTACAACAAATTCACCCAGTTCGCAGGGATAATTCGGGAAATACTATATAGGTATTTGAACCTATACCCTCTACTAGTTAAGGAAAATAATATAAGAACCCTATATATTCCTATTATTTATAAGTAAACCCTTTTAATATTACTATATAATATTAGATATACGCTATACTAGGGCTAATTATGTTAGAGCTAAACAGGCTACTAAGGCGCTTATAATTACGCCCTTACTAAACCTTCTAGCAAGGTACTATAAAAGCTATTATATAAAATAACTCCCTAACCTAAAAGGTTGACCTTGTAGTAAGGTGCTAAAGGTGCTATAAGAGCTACTATATAAGATAACTCCTTAACCTATAAGGTTAACCTTCTAGTAAGGTATAAAAGATATTATAAACGCTAATATATAAGAGGTAACTCCTTAACTAAAGAGGTTTTTCCTAAGAGGTTCTTATAGCTAGAAGTATAAGAAGCTTTATAAGCAGGGCCTTATACCTCTCTCTCTTCCTTATCCTTATACCTTAACTATATTAATACTAAACCCTATATATAAATATATTAAGCTTAAGTAAGGTATACCCTTTAGTCTAAATAATATAGAGGGGATTACTAGAGAGTTTAGCTTTATTATAATTAATAACACCCGCTCTTTTATCAACTACTCTACTATGTATAGATATTATATTATTAGAATAGCCCTTAAGAGGGCTTACCTTAATACCCTTATAGGGGACTCTATAAAGTATAATAATATTATAGCTAAGTAAGTAAATTTAGGAGTAGAAGTTTAGTAGGTTATTATATACCTTATAGAGTAGCCCTTCTTTCAGCAAGTCCTCTATATTACTAAGGTAGAGGTAGCCTAGGTAGCCTAGGCTTATTGGGGGAAGGTTAATAAGTACAGCTTGTGCTAAATAGGGAGAGCGTTGCTAACGATGGCATAGCTAAGATATGATGCTGCTTAGTAAAGATAGTAACGACTTCTAGCGGATGAAGCGGTAATAGAGGCGGTATTAGCAGCGCGGGTAGTGCGCGAGAGGATAAGTCGATAGTTTTATAGTCTGCTTTTAAATAATTAAAAACTATAGTATTATTAATAAAAGGTTAAAGATCGTGAGGCTATCTAGTATAATAGGCACGTATAAGTGCGGCTATAGTTAGGAAAGGATCACGTGACCGAATGCTATGTATTATTAGCAGGCGCGGAGTTAGAAGGTCTATTGCATATAAGTACGTTAAATCACTATGCAGTAGCTAGAGGCCCTTATAGCGTTATTATATCTTACTAACTCCTTATATTCCCCTTTAGCTAATAATTATTATAATCCTATAGGGAATATTACCTAGATAGTAGCCCCCCCGGGCTTAGGGGTAGCGAGACCTAGTTCCGCTTTACTAATCTACTAGCTATAGGGAGACCCTAATCACGGTTTACTAATATTAGGCATTTCTTAATAGCTATACGGAGCTAAAACTCTATAGTGTAATATCAATAGTATTACTATTACCCTCTAAGATATAGCGGACTATCTAAGGAACGTTATTAGCCTAGTAATAGCGCGGGGCTTCTCTACCCCCCTACTAGCTATACTTATAGTCTATTGAGAAATATCCTATAGGGCTGTATTTATAGTTACTAAAGACCTTATTCTATTATAACAAGAGTAGCTATAACGTGGTTACTTATAACTAAAGTTAGAGGAATAACCCCTAGGACTTTATACTTATAGGAGCTATAGCGGGTGCGGAACGTTATTAAGTCCTCTAAGTTAGGGTGGATACGGATTTAGTAAGACGCCTAGCGGATATCAATCTTTATAAAGACCTTAGCTTAGCTAGTTTAGCTTAGCGTCTTATTAATTAGGAGTAGTAGGTATCAATCCTTCTTAGTAAACCTATTTAGCTTTTAGAAGTTAATATAAAGCCTTAGGTAGCTATTAGCTATTTAAATAAATAGTATTAGGGAGGCGAATAGAGTATTACCTAGCGCTATAAAGCCTTTCTTTAGATTCTTAAGGAGGTATTATTAGGTAACCTAGAGTTCTAGTAATAACTACTTATATAGCGGGTAGAAGGTCAGCTACTCCCTTGCAACCAGCTCTAGTTTAATTTAATAGTTATAAGGGTAGTAGGGAGGTAATATATTGCTAGT
The DNA here is from genome assembly GCA_036785755.1 of Colletotrichum ledebouriae. Lineage (NCBI taxonomy): Eukaryota > Fungi > Ascomycota > Sordariomycetes > Glomerellales > Glomerellaceae > Colletotrichum > Colletotrichum ledebouriae. The sequence continues at coordinate 12,008 of JAVHLU010002711.1, forward strand.
AGTCTTAATAAAGCAATCTTTCCAATCCTAGAGGTATAATTAGGCGTTAGCTTTTAGCTTTATTGACCTCTAGCAGGCTTACGCCTTTTTCTTCTTCCTCCTGCTTATTTATAATTGTTAGGTTAAGCTTATATAGCGATATAGAGCCTAATTCGATATTAGCACGCTTTAGGTTCCTCTCGAACCCTATAGCGCTAATAAGCGCTATATCGAGGTCTTTCCTTACCTATTAGGCCTCGGGGCTAAGGGGTTTAGGCTTCTAATATAGCGTAGGTTAGGTCTAATTAGCTATTAGCACCCCCTTTAACGCTGTGTTTATCTTCTATAAGTTATTATTATATCCCAAGTCCTTAGGCGTATTACTTTACTATAAGATTATCTTACTCCTCGCGGCTTTCTAGGTATTATAAAGCTATTCCTTAGCTTTAAATATAGCTTAATAGCCTTCTATATTAAGTTAATACTTAATCTTAATTTTAGTAAGTTAAAGGAGGTCCTTAGCATCCTATATAATTATTTAGGGGAGGTCCCAGGCTATAGGGATATTACTTAGCTAGTATAAGCGCTAAGAGCATATATCTATACTAATAATATAGTAATTAAACTATAAGTAGCTAAGGATAAGGTTATATCCCCCTATATTAAGTTAGAGGAGGGTATTTATATTAATTCTTAGCGGTCTATTTATATATAGGTTTTCTATACCTTAGTTATAATATCTAATAGCTCGCTATTAAACCTAGTAGCTAGGATAGGGCGCTATAACTTATTATATTTAGCGTAGTAAAAATCCCTTAATAAGGGGGTTATATAGGTATTTATAAAAGCGTAGCTATTTACTCTAGTATTGAGAAGGGCCTCTAGACGAATACTATATTTATTATAAACTAGAACTAAGTCCTTCTCTAGCGGTTTACTACTAATTAGTTATTATAGGTTAATAGATACTATTACTAATTGTTAATCTCTTTAGGTCTCCCCTAGTAAGGAGTCTGCTTTCGCTAGGGGCTCTAGTTTTCTACTAACTCTACGTTACTACTAGTAACTTTAATGGGTTTAGTAACGCTTATAGCAGGTTTAGCCTGCTCATAGGGATAATCCCGCGAGGCATAGCTAGTATTAAAATAGATAAAATAGGCGCCCTAGTTATAGAGCTTCTTATATAGAGCCTTAGGGATATAGCCCTAGTTAGTACGAGCTTAGGTAAAGGGGTTTCCTCCCCTAAAAGGATTAACGCGGGCTACTATAGCGGGGCTTTATATAGCGGTTTAGTTAGCTAAGTAGGCGTTAAGAGGCGCTATGATATTAGCTATAGTATAGACCTAAGTGGTATAATTCTAGAAGTTAAGAGCGCTATTTATATAATAAATAGAGTACTAGTTCTGGAGGGAGGTAAGTAGCTTCTTATAGAATTTCTAGCGCTACTAAGACTCTAGGAGTTTAGCCTTATAAGTAAGTTTAATAAAGGTAGCTTATTTAACCAAGATATCTTTAAATGGGATAATAAGGGCGTCGAGCTTTATTTAAGCCTCTTTACGCTAAACTAGGTTAATAAAGATACCTTTTAGCTCTTTAATAAGCTATTCTACTATAGTAATCTAAGGCAGGTCCCCTAAGAGGAGGGGGAATAGAACGTTATAAGCAGTTTATTATGCGGGATAGGGCCTACCTGCGTAGTCACGTGCGGTCCCACCCGTTCCGGAGCGGGTATATATATCCCTTCGGTCCGCATACCCCTATTTAGAGAGACTTCTTCCTATAGAGATATATACATAGATATATAGATACCTCTATATACACTCCTTTGTTATAGACTTTATCCTATATACCCTTCTTCATAGTAACCCTCCCCTTAAGCGCTTATAGCTATTATAATAGTTATAAGCCTAGCTCTTAGCTAGTTCGACTTTGCTTATAATACGCCTTTCCTATATAACCCCTAATATACTACAATAGCTTTAGGCGCTCCTTTTAGCTCTCCTCTTAGCCCTCCTTTTAACTCTCTCCTTTTAACCCTCCTCTTAGCCCTCTATCTAACCCCTCTTTATTACTAATATAACGTTTCTACCCGACCTTTTTACTACCTAGCTATGTATATATACTTAATATCTCTCTAAGCTACGGAACTAGCCTGCTTAGTATTTATAGCTTTACTTCTATACCCTTTCGAGTAGGTATATAGGACTATATTAACCTAAGTAGTTAACTCGTACCCGATCTTACGCGCTATATAGCGCGCCCTCTAATAATTAATAAACTCGCTACGTAGTATAACGAGGAAGCCTATTAGACCTATATTTATAAATATAATAAATAGGCTGCGCAGCCCTATACTTATTAAAACCTAAATAACGCGGAGCCTCTATCTCTACTACCTCTTATAGGTAATAACGTTTATAATAAGCATGCTACGCGCATAACTAACTATAGTATTACTAAGGAAACCTAAAAGTCCCTCCTTAGTAGCTACTATAATATCTAGAACTTTATATATTATACTATTAACCCCTTATTACTTATAGTTATTTAAAACGACCTCGTTATTATTAAGAATACCTCCCTCTAATCCCTTGTATAAGCGCTAGAGTAGTTAATTACCCCTATAGACCTCGCTATAATTACTACTATTCGAGATAAATACCTTCGTATTCTAGAGCAGGCGAATAGCTCTATATCGCTATAAGCCTAGCATTAGTAATAGTGTGCTATATATTAGCGCGAGAGGTTACTTAAAATCCCTAAGGTCTAAGGGGTTATTATAACTAAGCGCTTCCTTAAGGCGGTTAGTAGGTAGATAGCGCTTATATAGGCTTATAACGCCCTTATTAAGGTTATTATAGCTAAGTAGACCGGCGCGAAGCTACGCTTCCTTATTAAGATAGCTTCGATATTTAGCGCCCTTATTACCTAGTAGTTAAAGCAACCTAGCGCCCTTATAGGTATATTTACTACGTTAGTAAGTATACTAGAACCTACTCCTACTAAAAACTCTATAATAAAGCGAGATAATAATAGGGATTATATATAATAGCCCTATAGCTATACCTACTATTAGCTAGTGCGATATTTTAATCGCTTCCTTTTAGTAATTTAGCTTAATAAAACTAAACGAATTATTTAGCTTATAGAGCTAGGAAAAGAAGCTATCCTAGCTACCCTATATACTAATAAGTTCTCTCGCTTATATAATAAGCTTTAGGAGGAGGGTATTATAAGACCCTCTATTAAATACCTAATAAATATCGTAGTATAAGCTATATTATTAAGCAGACCGCTCTTATTATTATTATTATAGCTAGCATAGCGCGGGGCCCTCCTAGCGCGCCGACCCCCTTATAAGCAGGCCGCTCCTACCCTTATTATAGCTATAGCTAGGCCTCCTTAAGCGGGCTACTCCCTATATTACTAAGTAGACTACTCCCCCCCCTTCCTATTATTCTATAGGTAGCGCTATATAGGATCCCTAGGGCCTCTAGCCACTATATAGTGATTTTACCTGCTTAAGTGCAATAGACCTTCTAACTCCGCGCCTCCTAATAATATATAGCCTTTAGTTACGTAAGCCTTTCCTAACTATAGCCGTACTTATATATACCTATTAATAGCCTCACGATCTTTAACTTGATATTAATAATAACGTGGTTTTTAATTATTTAATAGACTATAAAACTATCGACTTTTCCTCTTATATATTACCCGCGCTACTAATATTACCTCTATTACTACTTCGTCCGCGAGAAGTTATTACTATCTTTATAGCTATATTATTATTAGTAACGCTCTCTCTATTTAGCATTAGCTATACTTACTAATATTCCCCTAAGGGGCCTAGGCTACCTCTGCCTTAATAGTACGTAGGACCTGCTTAAAGAAGGGCTACTCTATAGGGTATATAATAACCCGCCTAGCTTCTATTACTAAGTCTACTTACTTAGCTATAATATAATAATAAGTATCCCTTCTAGGGGTATTAATAAGAGCCCTCTTAAGGGCTATACTAATAATATACTCTCTATATATAATAGAGTAA
>JAVHLU010002712.1:0-16036 GCA_036785755.1 Colletotrichum ledebouriae
ACTCCTCCTTACCTTATTATTATACTTAATTCTATACTTATAGCGCTTATAAATACTTAGATTATTATATAAATAACTCTCTTAAGTTTTATAGAAGAAGTAGTTAGTATAAGGAGTACTTAGTATAGAGATATATTCGAAGTATAGTTTATAAATATAAATACTAGTTATAAGGTTCCTAGTAATATAAGCCTGCTCTTTATAATAAATATAGAGTACTATATTATAACTACCTTAGGATTAAATAAATAAACTATATATAGCTATTAAATACTAAAAGACCTTTATCTCCTATAAGCTAGCGAGGAAAGTAGTAAAGGTATAGATAAAGACTTAATAGTAGAATTCTCTAGATTACTTAGTTACTTTAAATAATTATTTAAAGTCCTATTTATTAAGATACGCCTTCTAGAAAGCTAGCCTTATTACCTTAGTAGTCTTTCTAGAGAATATCTATAATATAAAGGCTACCTCTGTATATTTATTATTAGGGATATTAAGTTAAAGCTAAATAAGGCTTATAGCTACTTAAGAATTATAATTATTAGCTAGAGGGTATAGGGATATTAAAAAGAAGGGAAGGAATACTTAAACTTAATTATTAGAGTACTAAATAAAAAGAGGTATATTATTTTTCTTTATTTTAAGTATAAGGATATTAGGACTAAGGATCTAAAGGGTTATTACTAATAAGAGATAACGAGGGCGAAGTTAATTAGGATTTTTAATACCTAAGATAAGGAAGTTATAGTTAGCTATAATAAGAAGATATAATTTATAAATATAAAAAAGAAAGTATAAAGGGGTTAAATAAAGATTAAAATAGCTAGCTAAAAGTAGTTATTATAAGAGGAGAAGTTAATAATAGAGAATAGAGGAGGATATTTATTTAATTTATAACTAAGCTACTTATTTTAATAGCTACTACTAACTATTATTTCCTTAATTCTTTCCCTATATATAACTACTCTAATTTATTATTCTATTTATTATAGGGTTTTTATTCTAAGTTTGTTTTACTTTATTAAAGCTAAAGAGGGTAAGGGAGGAGAGTTAATTATTCCTTCTATAGGCTACTAATAAATTACTATATTATTAAAGTAATTAATAGATATAAAAATATACTCCTTACCCCTTAAGCCCTCTAGTTTCTCTCTCCCTTATATATATATTATTTGCTTTTAAACCTAATTTATCTACTAACTATATAATATTAACTATTATACTATAGCTCCTCCTTTTCTTTAAATATTCCTTCTATTTAGCTCTTTAGTTTATAAATTACTTATACTTTCCCCTTATTAACCTTTCTCCTAATATATTATAATAGGGAAAGTTATCTTTTATAGTAATAAAGCGTTAGATATATAGATCTAGGAGTTAAGATCCTTAAACCTTCCTATCCTTAAAATTAGACTTTTACTAAAGCTTATACTTAATAAACTAAGTATTAATAGGTTTTAAGTATAGGAATAAACTAATAGAGATATCCTAGGCTTTAGACCTCCTATTAAGCTTAGTTAATAGCCTTAGCTAATTAAATATAATATATACCCTCTACCTAGGATAGATAATATCCCTAGTTAGATAGACCCTTTTAATATAGTTCTAAAATATATCCTTATAAAACGTTAAAATAAGATTTTAGAAGTAATAGAGGAGATAATTCGCTTTTTATACTTATAGTAAGTTATAACTAGTATATTTAATACTATTAGTATACTTAAAATAATAACTCTAATATATACTAAGGATATCTTAGCGGTTACTTATTATATTATAAGGCTTACTAAGCCTAGCTAACTACTCTACTATAAGATAGTTAGAGGTATAGTAGATAATTTTAAAAATTAAGATATAAAAGATATTATAATTACCTGAATTAAAGCTAAGTCCCTTAATATACTCCTTATTTATCTATAAGCACCTAAGTCTACTAAGGTAGTTATTATAGGTCTACTAATCGACTTATAAGATAGGAGAAACTAGTTTTATAATAATTAGTAGTTAAGGAGAGGAGCTAAAAGATAACTATAAACTTTAATATTTATTACTAAGAGCTTTCTATTAAGATATAAAGCTAAGGAAGCTTTAATAAGATAACTATACCTAGTAGAATATTAATATATAAACCCTTTACTATAAGCCTCTAGTCTCTACTTTATTAACTAGCTTAGGTCCTTTATATAAATTAGAAGCCTAGTACCTCTAAAGTAGCTTATTAAGATAAGGTATTAAGCTTAGATTTATTATTTATTAAAGGCTTTTACTAATAAAATACCTCTTAAAGGATATTAAACCTAACTAAGTATAAATAGAATTCTATATAATTAATACTTTAAATTAAGAGATAAAGATATTAGGAAAAGGATAGCTTAAGAAGATATTAAATATTAAATAGTTAAATATACCCTTTAATTTATAGACCTAGAGGTTTTCTCTTTAGATAGGATAGATATTAACGCGCTAGTACCTAAAGATATTAATTTATAGACTAATCTAATAATTCCTATTAATTTAGAAGAGTTAGATAGAGAGGAAAGATTATTAAAAGAACTAAATATCTAGAATATAAAAAGAAGGAATAACTATAAGAAGTAGAAAAGGGATTATAACTTATAATAACTAGCTAACTTTGTAAAGTATCTTAACTACCCTAGGTTTATAAAACTATTTATATCGCCCTACTTAGCCCCTATTACCCTAAGAGATATTATATTTAACTTTACTAATACTTTAGCGGGATTTAATATTATAAGACCTAAAGGGAACCCTATATTAAATAAAGACGAGCTTATACTAGTAATCCTATAATATATATAATAGAACTAAGAATATATAAATTACTTAGTAACTTAGTATAGAAGAGGGTTATCTATTATAACTTTAGCTTAAGTAGAATATTTATTAAACCTTTATAATATATAAGGGAAGCTAATAAGATAAGAGGAGTTAGATACTTTAGAGGTTATAGCCCTTTTTATATTTATAATTAAGAGCTACCTTCGTAATATCTATACCCTAATCTATAAACTAGCTTAGTAACTAGAAAAGGAAATTAATAAGGCTTCTATAGAGCTTAAAAGAGTAGAGGCGAAGAATCTCTAAGATATTACTAGAGCTTTCCTTTTATTAAATTATAATAATTATTACTCGGCTACGATCTTTATAAACTAGTTAACTAGCTACTACTTCTATTATAACTCTATATAGGACTAGAATAGTAATTAGTAGTTTATTAAGGCTATATAGGACCTTAATATATAGTATTATAAGATAGGAGCTCCTTAATAACTCTAAAAGCTCTTATTAATTAATACCTATATAGTTAATTTAGTTTAGTAGAGGCATAGATTTATATATAGCCTCTAATATATTAAATAGGCTAGAGCTCTAATTTAAGAAGGATTACTATCTCTACGTTTTAGTAGTATAACCTTAAGTAATAGTATATTATTCTCTAACTCTAAAATCCCCTTAGTTACTCGATATAAATCTATAATTACTACTAAGTTCTATAACTTAACTATTAATAGTAGTATAGCTCTATAAGATACCCTATTAAGCTAAAAAGACTTTAAGAAAGTACCTTTTTTCCCTTTATACCCTCCTACTCCTTTATTTAAAAATAATAATGTAATAGACTTTAGAAATAATAATAATATTACGCTATTTCTTATAGTAGATATTCCTTAACCTATTTATAAATTATTAGTATTATCTAGGTCTACCTTATTTAAAATACTAAATAATAAGCTTAAATATCTTAGATATTAGCTTTAGTTATAAGTCTTATAAATACTAAGTCGTAGTATAACTATTAAGCTATACTTAAGAATTATACTTATAGATATGCTATTATATCCTAAGAGGCCTAGTCCTTTAAATAAGTATAACTATAGCTATATAGACTATATATAGTAGAGAGTTAACTAGTAGGATTAGATTAAGTAGAACACGCCTAAGGGAGCGTACTATTATAACTCCTTATACTTAGTATAATAAGGCGGGTAGTTTTAGCTATATTAAGGATTAGAATAGGATAAGGAGTATAATAAAGAGGAAGAGGTAGTAAAGCTATTATTAAGATATAACTTATAATAGAAGATAGTTAAACCTAAGGGACCTTCTTAATAATAAGATCGCTTACTTAGAAGATATTATTAATAGATTAGATCTATAAATAGAGTTTATTTACTATTTCTATTAAGTAGTTTTATTTATTTTTTAAGACTCTCTTTTATAATATTATAAAGAGTCTCGAGGGGATAATTAGAATAGGATAAGATAGATTTAGCTATATAACTTTTAGAAAACTCCCTTAGTATATAGACCTATTATAAGAAGACTATAGAGTAGAGTATAGAAGAGAGGAGTATAGTAGACTTAAGTATAGTATATATATTATTATAATTAGTACCTTAATAATCCTATACCTTGTTTTTTAGTATTCTCTTAGCGAATCCGCGCCTAATTTAGATAATCTCTTTTAATTAGATCTGCAAATTATTCTATATATCTTTTAAGCCTACTTATAATATTCTTACCTATTTATAAGTAGACCTATGTTATTTGTTATGTTTCTGGTTCCTATCGGTTCTAGCCCTTTCTATTACTCTCTTAGGGCCCCCTTTATAATATATTAAGAAAAGAGCTACTAGTATTAAAAAAGACCTTATAAGACCTTCTAGATAAGGGGTTTATTTAGGCTAGTAGTTTACTTACTAGAGTACTAGTGCTCTTTATAAGGAAGCTAGGGGGAGGAACTCGCTTTTATATTAACTATAAGGCCCTTAATATAATTATTAAGAAAGACTACTACCCCTTCCTACTAATCTCTAAGATATTATACTAAATAAGTATAGCTAAGTAATATACTAAGCTAGATATAATAATAGCCTTTTATAAGTTAAGGGTAGTAGAGGAGTATTAAGAGAAAATTATATTCTATACTTAGTATAAGTTATTTAAGTAAGTAGTCTACTTATTTAGCTTAACTAGCACGCCTATTAGCTTCTAGTAGTATATTAATAATACCTTATAGGACTTCTTTAAGAACCTTATTACTATTTATATAAATAATATATTAATTTACTCTAATAGAGTAAAGGAAATCTATAAGAGGAAGGTCTAGGAGGTCCTATAGAGGCTAGTAAATACAAGGCTAAATCTTAACCCTATAAAGTATAAGTTCTTAGTTAAGAGGGTTAAGTATATAGGGTTTATTATAATAATAAGAGAGGGTCTTTCTTATAACCCTAAGAAACTCTAGGTAATTACGAAGTAGTTACCCCTTACCTCCCTAAAGGGGGTCTAGAGCTTCCTAGGGTTTATAAACTATTATAATATATTTATATTAGAATATAGGGATATTGTTAGACTATTTATACTACTTCTTAAGAAGAATATAATATTCTAATAGGGAGATAACTAAGAATAACCCTTCTTATAGCTTAAGTAGCTTTTTAATACCTAGCTAGTACACTCTTTAACTTAGAAAATAAGACTATTATTAAAACTAATTATTTAGGATTTATATTAAGAGGGGTATTCTTATAAGTTAACCTAGAGTGTACCTAGTATCCTATAGCGTTCTACTTATAGAAGTTCTTATTTATAGAATATAACTACACTACTTATAATAAGGAGCTCCTAGTAAGTCTTTCTTACTTATATATATAGAGAGCGGAGCTATATAATATAATTACTTTTAAAATACTAACTAACTATTAGGAGCTTAAATATTTTATCAAAAAATAGTACCTTATAGAGTACTAGAGCTGGTAAGTAGAGGAGCTATCTTAGTATAACTTTATTATTAAATACTACCCTAGTAAGGAGGTAATAGCCCCTAATACCCTCTCTTAGAGAGAATAAGATATACTATAAGGGTAGGATAATAAGTAGAAGTAGGAGAGGGTCTTATAGCTAATACTAGACTACGCCTACCCCTATAAGGACCTTATAGCTAGCCCTTCAGTAAGGAGAAGTTAGAAGGGCTATACTAATATCCTAGAGATTATAATCTTTAATAATAACCCTAAACTATAAGCGCTATAGCTAGAAACTATAAAAAAGGATATAATATATAAGGCTATATATTATATAATTACTAACTAGCTTTAGAGCTTGCTATTAGATATTAAGGCTAAGGTTTAAATTAGTAAGTATAATATTAATAATTAGAAAAAGCTAATATTTAGAGGGAAGCTATAAGTACTTAGTAAGGAGGATAATAATAACTCACTAAGCCAGCTCTATATAAAGATTATTTAATAGAGCTATAACTTAAGTATTGAGCTCGGAATTACGCCGCAGCCCCTTTGCAAAAAGACTATAACAAATTCACCTAGTTCGCAGGTATAATTCGGGAAATACTATATAAGCATTTTAACCTATACCCTCTACTAGTTAAGAAAAATAATATAGGAACCCTATATATTCCTACTACTCGCAAGCAAACCCTCTAAATATTACTATATAAAGTCGGACGCGCGCTATACTAGGGCTAATTATATTAGAGCCGAACGGGCTACTAAGGCTCTTATAGTAACGCTCTCGCTAAACCTTCTAATAAGGTGCTACGAAAGCTATTATATAAGATAACTCCTTAACCTAAAAGGTTAACCTTCTAGTAAGGTAAACGCTACTATATAAGAGGTAACTCCTTAACTAAAGAGGTCTTTCCTAAGAGGTTCTTATAGCTAGAAGCATAAGAAGCTCTGCTACTATAAGCAGGGCCTTATACCTCTCCCTCTTCCTTATCCTTATCTACGAAGTCCTAAGTATACCTATAACCTATAATAAATCCTTAACTATATTAATACTAGACCCTATATATAAATACGCTAAGCCCGAGCGAGGTATACCTTTTAATATAAATAATATAAAGGGGATCGCTAGAGAGTTTAGCCTTAATATAATTAATAAAACCCGCTCCTTTATTAACTACTCCGCTATATATAGAGAGTATATTATTAATATAGCCCTTAAGAGGGCTTACTTTAATACCCCTATAGGGGACTCTATAAGGTATAATAGTATTAGAGCTAAGTAAGTAAACTTAGTAATAGAAGTTCGGCGGGTTATTATATACCCTATAGAGTAGCCCTTCTTCGAGCAGGTCCTCCGTATTGCTAAGGCAGAGGCAGCCTAGGCGGCGAATATCAGTGAGTACGGCTTGCGCCGACTGCTTTAATATAGAGAGAGCGTTACTAATGATAGCATAGGAAGCGGTAATAGAGGCGGTATTAGCAGCGCGGGTAGTGCGCGAGAGGAAAAGTTAATAGTTTTGTAGTCTATTGAATAATTAAAAACCACGTTATTATTAATATGAAGTTAAAGATCGTGAGGCTATTGACGGGCACGTATAAGTATAGCTATAGTTAGGAGAGGTAGTCGGTAATTATAATTACGTGACCGAAGGCTATATATTATTAGGAGGCGCGGAGTTAGAAGGTCTATTGCACTTGAGCAGGTAAAATCACTATGCAGTAGCCAGAGGCCATAACTTAAGTATAACTACCTACCTAGGCTATAATAATATATTAGAGATAGTAAGCTAGTAGTTCTACTAGCTAGGATAATTATAAATAGTATAGAGATTTATAAGGAACTATAATATCTATAGAGGGATATATATCTAGAGGTAAGCTAAGAGGGGCTTCTTAAAGCCCCTACTAATACTTACTTACTTATACTTAGACCTCTTAATAGACTTTATAATAACTTTACTACTTATAAAGAATAATACTAGCTAATACTTATAAGTTATAATATATAAGCTAGGTAAGTTAGTAATATTAGAGGAGATAGGTATTATAGAGGTAAAAGCTTATACCTATTAGTTCTTTACCTCCTACTTCTAGTTCTATAGGTTCCTATATAGTATTATTAGTAATTAAGGGTTTAATTAGGTAAGCTACTTCTAGGCTAAGTTCTATTACCTTATTAATATAAGGAGGCTATTAAGTATTATATACTACTTATAGACTAATAGTAATACTAAGAGGTAAAACTAAGAGATATAAGCTATTTTATAGGGATTTATAACCTAGGTATAGGATAACTAGGGGTAGCTCTTACTTATTACTTAGCTAGCGCTTTATAATAGGGTTAGTAATATAACTAAGCTCTTGCTATTCTTCTTAAGATATAGGTACTATACTAACCTTATACTTATTATAAATAATATAGTAAGGGAGACCCCCTCTAGGGATATAGTAGCTACCCTCCTAGTAATAAGACTATAGGAGGTAATAAACTTTATCTAAGTAAGTATTATAGCTACTTAGTAATATAGCGAGGAGAATATAAACTAGTATAAGATACTTATAGAGAAGTATTAAGTAAGTAATAAGGTTTAGCTTTTAATAGCTAACTATAAGAGCCCTAGGCCTAGTAAGAAGCTATTATAGTTATATTATATATATATTATAATAAGAGTCCTAAGCCTATATATCATTAAGTTAGATATACCTAGTAATATCTACCTAAGGTTCTATATAAACCTCCTCTAGAGAGTACTAGAGGCCCCCTTACTTATATATATAAGGATAGACCCCTAGCTACTACTAATTATAGCTAATAATAGCGAATTTAAGTAGTATATAGAGGAGATATATATAGCGTAATAGAAGGTAATTAGCTAAGAGCGGAGGCGCGAGGTCCTAGTTAAGTAAGAGGGGTATATAGAGCTTACTTAAGAGCCTATAGAAGCTATTATAAAGACTACTATAATAAATAGGTATAAAGCCCTATATAAGCTAGTTATAAATAATAATAGTAACCTAGCCTATACCTAGGGGGGAACTAGCTAGGAGGGGGGGTAGTATTATAAGCTATACCTAGGTTAAGCCTACCTAGGCTTCTACTTAGGTTTACTACTTTAGGGAGCTACCTAGGGCTTACCTAGGGCCTACCTAGTTATTCCCTATAAACTAGTAAAGTCTCTATTAGAGAGGAAAACTTCCCCTTTTCCTCTTTAGCTTAAATAAATAATATTATAGCAACCTCTTATTAAGTAAACTCAGGTCTAACCCCTTATAGCTATATTAAGATAGCTAAAATAATTAAAGTAGGATTTTGAAAAAGTTAGGTATAAACCTAGAAGAGTTCTTATCTCTTAAGTTCTTAGAACGATTAAGATATAATACAAAGGAGTAGAAGTAATATACTTTAATAATATTCTATATTTAGTTAATATTATTAAGAAAGCTTCTAATAATACTACTAATCGTTCTAATTTAGCTATTATTAGGAGCTCCTTAAAAGAACGATCCTTATTCCACGTAGTAGACTTAAAAACTAATAGTAATAATATTAATATCATAAAGTGAAAAGATAATAAGGCTTTACTAGCTTATTATAATTAAGCCCTATCCCTTCTATACTAAGCTAGTTATAAGGATATAAGTAACTAAGTAATACTTATAAAACCTAAGGAGACTATTCTAATTAGTATTATTTACTAATTTATATAAGGACTCAAGGATATTAACTTTTACTAGTAGGTATTAAGTATATTAGTAATAATATTAAATTGCTTAAAATCTACTTCTTATATTATTTAAGATACCTATTAGATATTAGATGAATAAGAAGCTAAAGAATGATATAAAGCTAAATAACTCCGTTCTTAGATCTTAGAGGACTTAGTAGCTTAATAGAACCCTAGCTAAGATATGAACTAGATTTTAGCCTAATAGCTAGCTTATATATATTTAAATTATCTAATATAAGCTAATTATAGTAATTACTATTTTATATATCTAGTTATAATAGTTCTATATCTATATATCCTACCTTATAACCCTCTAGTAGTTCCTACTTATAGATATAGTAGATATTAATTATACTTATATGATAGGAATTATAAATAAAGCTATTAATAGCTACCTAATAGTAATTAGTAATAAGGATATAATAATCTTAGACCCCCTTCTTGTTATGAATAGTAAATAAGCGAAGGTTAGCACGCTTCGATTGCGCTATATTAAGTGGATTCTGCGTTAAAGGAGGGAAAAGTCTAACTATAGGCTAGCGCAGCTAGGGAAGGCTAAAGAGTCGCTTAGAGGTTATATAACCCGCAAGTTATATAACCTAAAATTCAGTTAGGTCTAACTTAACGGTATAATATCCCCCCCCCTTTTAGTACTACTATCTATAGTAATTAGCTATTATAATGTAAATAATTTTCTAAATAGTATTCCTCCCTATTCTTATACTTACGCTAGGATATTATTATTATTTATAATAGCAGGATCCTTATCTTAGGTAGTAGCTAGAAGCTAAGCTAAAAGGTATTTTAGTAGTCCCTTAGTAGTTAGGTTAGTAATATAAAAGTCCTATAGCGCTACTAGGGCGTTCTTAAAATTATAGCCTCTCTAGTTAGCGTAGTACTATAGGTATCCTTAGTATAACTAGCTAGTAGTTATATATATAACTTTATATTCTAGCTCGTTATTAAACTTAGTAGTAAGAGGGGGGGATTTAAATTAACTTAGTAGAGGGTCTCTAGTAGCCTTCTAAAGCTTACTAGGATAGAATACTAAGTAATAGTTATATCCCTTTAGTAAGTAAAGTACCTAAGTCCCTCTAGGGCTAGTAGCTTTAATTAGCTATAGGCTATCCTATAGTATTAATAGCTTCGAGGAGTTTTCTTAGCGCTATTCTTCTATTAATATATAAATAGAGTCCCCTATAGCTAAGTTATTAGGCTAGTAGTAGTAGTTAGTAGCTTAGGTATAGCGTTATTAGGCTATAGCTATATTTCCTTTAGTAATCTCCTAGGCGCTATAGAGTTTTTATATAAGCTACTAAGTATCGCTTTCGTTAATTTTCTCCTTTATAATTAAGAACCTCTATATATATTAATCCTAGTTAAAGCTTATTTATAATAAGTATCCCTATTTAATCTTAAATAATATAAGCCTAGTAGTCTTATTTAATAATACTACTTGAGTAAAATCTATAGCTAAGAGTATTTCGCTCTAGTCATCCTAGAACTAGTTTATCTATAGGTATAAGTATTAAGTTAGGTACTAGTTAAGAATTTCTATCTGCTTATTAGTCTTAGTATAACCTGCTATATTTAACTATATAATTATACTATATATCCTATAGAGCTTGTTCTAGAAGTCGGAAGTGAACTAGGGGCCCCTATTAGATATAATCGTAATAGGGAACCTAATATACTAGAAGATATAAGTATAGTATAGCTAGGTAAGGTCCTACGCTATAATAATCCTATAATAGGGGAGGGAAACTATTTTCTTTAATAGGTAGTAAACTACTATAAATACGTTATTATACCTATAGTAATTAGGTAGGTAGGATATAAAATCTATCATAATATGCTCCTAGGGGTAATCTAATATAAGTAAGGGCTTTAACTCGCCTAGGGGCTTATCCCTTAGCTTCTAAGCCTAGTAATAAGTATAGTAGTTATAAATATATTACTTAATATTAGTAATTAAGCGGGGCTAGTAATAGCATTCCTTTAGGAGTTTAATAATCTTATTTTAATCTAGGTATACTATAAGCTTCTAAATATAGGCTTTATAGATTAACTTTATACGTAGGTCCTCTTCTTCTAGTACTATAAGCTTCCTATTTATTATTAAGAGTCTATCCCTTATCTTCTAGCGCTCCTTTTCTATAATAGCAAGCGTTTTTAGCGCTTTAAGTAATGATATATCTAGTTTATAGTTTAGCTATAGGATCTGTTTAACTAGGAGGTAGCCTTATAGCTTATCCTCTAGCTCTAGGGTATTAATATTAGCTATAGGGCTACTTAGGGTAGCTTCTAGTAGTTAGTATAGTTTACTTATAACCTCTAGGGATAAGTAGGTAGGTAGTAGTAATACCTAGGTATAGTTTAATTAATAGATAGCTTATTAGGTTTAAAGGTCTTCGTTCTTCTATAAGAGGGTATTAGCTAGCACGTTTTTATACCCTAGGTAGTACTAGATATAGAAGTTAAAACTAGCTAGGATACCTAACTAGTAGGCTTAGCGAATATTTAAAAGCCTCTTAGTTATAAAGTAGAGTAGTAATTAGTAGTCTATAATAACCTTAAAACGCTAGGTAATTATAGAGAGTTTAGCCCTCTATTCTTCTAGGGCTAGGATAATTATTATTATCTTATAGTTATAAATAAAGTAGTTTATCTCTATTAGTAATATAGTTTTTAAGAAATGGGCTACGGGGTGCTATATATTATTATTAGGTTATTACTAGAGGAGGGCAGTAGCGTAAATAGACTCGGAGGCGTCCGTCTTAACTCGGGCTAGCAGCTCGGGCTTCTAGTAGCGTAGAATAGGAGCTGTAGCGGGTATAGAATGTCGTTAAGTCCTCTAAGTAAGAGTAGATACGAATTTAGTAGAACGCTTAGCGGATATCGATCTTTATAAATACTTTAGCTTAGCTAATTTAGCTTAGCGTCTTATTAATTAAGAGTAATAAGTACTAGTCCTTCTTAGTAAACCTATTTAGCTTTTAGAAGTCGATATAGAACCTTAGGTAACTATTAGCTTTATAAACGAATAGCATTAGGAATATAAATAGAGCGTTACTTAGCGCTATAAAGCCCTTCTTTAGATTCTTAAGGAGGTATTATTAAGTAGCCTCAAGTTCTCGTAATAACTACTTATATAATAAGTAGAAGGTTAGCTACTCCTTCGCTCCTAGCTCTAATTTAATTTAGTAGTTATAAGAGTAGTAAGGAGGTAATATATTATTAGTAGTCCTACTAAAGTAATCCTTTAAATCCTAGAGGTATAATAAGAGCCTCTTATTAATTAGGCGTTAGTTTTTAGCTTTATTAACCTCCACTAAGCTTACCCCCTTTTCTTCTTCCTCTTACTTATTAGTAATTATTAAATTAAGCTTATACAGTAATATAGAGCTTAATTTAATATTAGTACGCTTTAGGTTCCTCTCGAACCCTATAGCGCTAATAAGCGCTATATTAAGGTCTTTCTTTACTTACTAGGCCTTAAGTCTAAAGGGTTTAGGCTTCTTATATAGTATAACCTAGGCCTAGTCTATAGTTAGTACTCCCTTTAATACTATATTTATCTTTTATAAGTTATTATTATATCCTAAGTCCTTAGGCGTATCGCTTTGCTATAGGATCTTTATAAGGGTCTTTATCTTATTTCCTATAGCTTTTTGAGCGTTATAAAGCTATTCCTTAGCTTTAAATATAGCCTAATAGCGTTCTATATTAAGTTAATACTTAATATCAATTTTAGTAGGTTAAAGGAGGTCCTTAGCGTCCTATATAATTGTAAGAATAGGTATATAAGTAGCAAAAGGGGCGGTAAAACAGCCTGAAGAATAGATATTAATAGGCTGAGTAATATGGTGATGAAAGCTGATAAATTTAGGCATAAGGGAGTATTTTTCGATGGATATTTGATGGAATAGTTTAATATAAAATCATTAATATTGTTAATGTTATTTCTAAGTTATAAATCCTGCCCTCACGAAGTGAGGGGTAAGATATTCTGAAACGTAACTACAAAGCAGTAGCTTATTAAGCAGAGGTCGCGCTTAGATCACTATGTGGTCCGTGCGCAATTTCGGTATATTTATAGCTATAAAGCTAAGGATTATAAATATATATATATATATATATAAGGTTGTTGCTATTATTAGAATTTATATAGATTTTTTAAGTATTTATTCCATGAAGGAATTACTTTTATAGTTATTATTTTATATTTCATAGTTATTAAAGTATTATTAAAGAGATATTATTTAGGTATATAACTATATATACTATAGTTATTTATTAAGGTTTATATAACCCTTATAAGATTATTATAGAATCTTTTAAGATATACCTTCGGTATTCTTACAATAGTTATTCAGGGGGGGTCCTAGGCTATAGGGGTATCGCTTAGCTAGTATAAGTACTAATAGCGCACGTTTATACTAATATTATAATAATTAAACTATAAGTAGCTAAGGATAAGGTTATATCTCCTTATATTAAGTTAGAAGAGGGGTATTTATATTAACTCTTAGTAGTTTACTTATATATAGGTTTTCTATACCTTAGTTATAGTATCTAATAGCTCGCTATTAAACCTAGTAACTAGGATAGGGCGTTATAACTTATTATATTTAGTATCATAAGAATCCCTTAGTAAGGGGTTATATAGGTATTTATAAAAGCGTAGCTATTTATTCTAGTATTAAGAAGGGCTTTAAGATAAATACTATATCTATTCTAAACTAGAACTAACTCTTTCTCTAGTAGTTTACTACTAATTAGTTATTATAAGTTAATAGATACTATTATTAATTACTAATCTCTTTACGTCTCCCCTAATAGGGAGTCTACTTTCGCTAGGGGCTTTAGTTTTCTACTAGCTCTAGGTTATTACTAGTAGCCTTAGTAGGCTTAGTAACGCTTATAGTAGCTTTAGCCCTCTTATAGGGGTAATCCTACGAGGTATAGCTAGTATTATTATAGGTAAAATAAGCGCCCTAGTTATAGAGCTTCTTATATAAGGCTTTAGGGATATAACTCTAGTTAATATAGGCTTAGGTATAGGGGTTTCCTCTACTAGAGGGTTTAGCGTAGGCTACTAAGGCAGGGCTTTATATAGTAGTCTAGTTAGCTAAGTAGGTATTAGAAGGCGCTATAATATAAGCTATAGTATAGACTTACATAGTATAGTCCTAGAAGTTAAGGGCGCTATTTATATAATAAGTAGAGTACTAGTTTTAAAAGGATATAGGTTGCTTCTTATAGAACTTTTAGCGCTACTAAGACTCTAGGAGTTTAGCTTTATAATTAAGCTTAGTAAAAGTAGCTTATTTAATTTAAAAATCCTTAAATAAGATAGTAAGGGTATTAAGCTTTATCTAGGCCTTATTATACTAAACTAGGTTGATAAAAGTTCCCTTTAGCTCTTTAATAAGCTATTCTATTATAGTAATTTAAAGCAGGTCCCCTAAAAGGAGAGGAGATAGGATATTATAAGTAGTTCCTCCTAGGCGTGAGAGTATATACTTAAAGTATTAGGACTCGCTATAATACTCCTTACTATTAAGGCGTATTTTAATATAAAAAAGCTAGGTATTAAACTTTAAGTACTTAGAATTAGTGCTCTTAGTACCTATAAAAATAGGGACTTTAGGTATCTTAGTAGCCTAGGTATTATTACTACTAATAGTTAACGAGGGTAAGCTAGAGCAGACCTAACTCTTAAGGTATATTATTTAGTTAAGGATTACCTAAAGCGCGGTATTATAGTCGCTAGAAGGAGGGTTTATAAGGGGAGGTATAGTAGTTATATTTTATTTAAAGCGCTAACGTAAGGCCTTATTAGGATCCCTAGCTTTATCCTATTTCTCTATAATAGTAGTAGTATTATATTAGGCCTAATTACGCTCTTCGTAGTAATACTTAAGTATAGCAAACTACTTAGCGTTATTACTAGTAGCGTAGGTATTATCTAAATACTCCTAGAGCTCTTAATTCTAATATTCTAAGTGGAGGGTAGTATTATATAATATATAAAGGTTATTACTTATAGTAATATATCTAGTATATAAGGCTAAAGACTTAGTACCTTAAGTAGCTCTTTTTATAAGCTAGTTATAAATCTAGGTAAGGGTTAACTCGGGGTTATTCTAGAATAGCTATATTATATTATTAAGAGTAAGGGTAATCTTCTAACCCTCGTCTAAGTAATTATAATTAATCATAAGAAGGTTAGGGAACTTTTATAATTTAGTAACAGCGCTCTAGGGAAAGCTCCTATATCCCTCTATATCGAGGTCTATAAATAAGCCTTTAATAAGCTACTTATATATAGGTTTATTTAGGTTAGAAACCTTTAGGTCCTTATATAAAGGGCTATTATAATTAGGTAGCATAGTATAGCAGCGTTAAAGGGCCTTAATATAAGGCTTAAGGAGTCTTCTAGTATTAAGTATAAGCGCTATTATAGCCTTATAACTATAACTAGCTAGTTAGGTCTTATTTAGTATATTATTATAAAGTAGAGGGGGGGTA
>JAVHLU010002713.1:0-16032 GCA_036785755.1 Colletotrichum ledebouriae
ATAACCTACCTAGCTTCTACTACTAAGTCTACTTACTTAGCTATAATATAATAGTAAGTATCCCCTCTAGAGGTATTAATAAGAGCCCTCTTAAGGGCTATATTAATAATATACTCTCTATATATAATAGAATAATTAAAAAAGGAGCGGGTTTTATTAATTATATTAATACTAAACTCTCTAGTAAGCTCTCGCGCGTTATTAGTATTAAAGGGCGTAGGCCTCTGGCCACTGCATAGTGATTTTACCTGCTTAAGTGCAACAGACCTTCTAACTCCGCGCCTCCTAACAAAGGAGTCACCTCTCGTATAGTGGCGTTCGCAGCACCTTGCTAGAAGGTCGACCTTTTGGGTTAAGGAGTTATCTTATATAGTAGCTTTTGCAGCGCCTTGCTAGAAGGTTTAGCGAGGGCGTTGCCACGAGAGCCTTAGTAGCCCGTTTAGCTCCGATATAATTAGCCCCGGTATAGCGTGCGTCTAACTCTATATAGTAATATTTAGAGGGTTTGCTTATAAGTAGTAGGAACGTATAGGGTTCTTATATTATTTTCCTTAACTAATAGAGGGTATAGGTTAAAATACTTATATAGTATTTCCCGAATTATACCTGCGAACTAGGTGAATTTGTTATAGTCTTTTTGCGACGGGGCTGCGGCGTAATTCCGAGCTCAATTAAAGGGCGTACCTCGCGCGGGCTTAGCGTTTTTATATATAAGGTCTAGTATTAATATAGTAAAGGGATAAGGAAGAGGGAGAGGTATAAGGCCCTGCTTATAGAGCTTCTTATACTTCTAGCTATAAGAACCTCTTAGGAAAGACCTCTTTAGTTAAGGAGTTACCTCTTATATAGTAGTATTTACCTTTAATACCTTACTAGAAGGTTAACCTTTTAAGTTAAGAAGTTATCTTATATAGTAGCTTTTATAATACCTTATTAGAAGGTTTAGCGAGGGCGTTTCTAGGCTACGAGAGCCTTAGTAGCCCGTTCGGCTCTAATATAATTAGCCCTAGTACGGCGCGCATCTAACTTTATACGAGGGTTTACTTATAAGTAATAGGAATATATAGGGTTCCTATATTATTTTCCTTAACTAATAGAGGGTATAGGTTAAAATACTTATATAATATTTCCCGAATTATGCCTGCGAACTAGGTGAATTTATTATAGTCTTTTTGCGAATGGGCTGCGGCGTAAGTCCGAACTCGAACTCAATTAACTAGGGTAATACCTAGTAGCTTATATAGAACCTCTATAATATCTAGGATATTACTAAAGGGAATATAGCTATAGCTTAATAGCGCTATACTCGCGCTATAAATCGCTACTACTAACCTAATAACCTAGCTATAAGAGACTCTATATATATATTATTAGAGGGATAGCGCTAGGAGGACTCCTTAAGGCTATTAATACTATAGGATATACCGTAGCTAATTAAAGCTACTAGCCCAAGGGGAATATAAGTGCTAGATCTACTAAAGAAATATAACTATTACGTAATATTCTACTCTAGTAAGCTTTAAAAGGCTACTAGGGATCTACTATTAGGTTAATTTAACGCCTTACTACTAGCTATTTTGTTTAATAATAAGCTAGAGTATAAGGTTATATAAGTAACTACTAGCTAGTTATACTAAGGATAGTAATAATATTACGCTAACTAGAAGGGCTATAACTATAACCCTACCTAGTATAACGTAGAGAGCTTTAAGCACGCCCTAGTAGTACTATAGGACTTCTACGCTACTAACCTAGCTACTATAGGTCTACTAAAATACCTTTTAGCCCAGCTTTTAGCTACTACCTGAGATAAAGACCCCTCTACTGTAGATAATAATAACGCCCTAGCGTAAGTATAAGAATAAAGAAAAGAAAGGGGGATATTATTTAAGAAATACTTATATAATAATAGTCGATTACTATAGATAGTAATACTAGCGAGGGGGGGGGGGGGGGGGGGTTAATATTATAGCGCTAGGTTAGACCTACCTAAATTTCGGGTTATATAACTACTAAGTTATATAATCGCTGAGCGACTCTTTAGCCTTCTAGGGCTACGCTAGCCTATAGTTAGAGTTTTCCCTTCTTTAACGCAGAATCTACTTAATATAGCGTAATTAAAGTGTGTTAATCTTCGCCCATTCGCTATTCGTGATAGCTCATTTTAATTATACTCTGCTTTTAATAAGGGGGTCTAAATTAGTAGTAAGGAGCTCCCCGCTCTTTATAGAGAGCTCCTTTTAGATATAGAGCTAGTTAGTAACTAAGATATCAAAGAATAAATATAAATAAAAGAAGAAAAAGGATAGGGGATTTAGATCTAACTAGATTTAAACCCTATAATAATTACTTATATAATTATAACTTATTTTATATTTATTTTTACCTTATAGCAATCTATAAGTTAATTCCCCTTCTATATTCTTAATATACTATTAATAATAGTAAGTTCTCCCAGGTTAGACCCTTATAAGCTAGACCCTTTTAGATTAGAGACTTCTAAGCTACTAGATACTACCGAGGTTATAATAACTTATTCCCCTCTTACTAGCTTATAGCTATACTTATAAATTATTATTTTTATTGTTAAAACTACTTAACCTTTTTTTATATTTTAGAAATCTCTATTATAATATCTTAAATAGGTTTTACTTAGGAGATATACCCTATAGTTAAAGGGCCACTCCATAGGGTGCGTAACGACCCGCCTAGCTTCCGCTGCTAAGTCCGCTTGCTTAGCTGTAATATAATAGCGAGTATCCCCTCTAGGGGTATTAATAAGAGCCCTTTTAAGGGCTATACTAATAATACGCTCTCTATATATAATAGAGTAGTTAAAGAAGGAGCGGGTTTTATTAATTATATTAATACTAAACTCTCTAGCGAGCTCTTATATATTATTAATATTAAAAGGTATACCTCGCGTAAGCTTAGCGTTTTAATATATAGGGTTTAGTATTAATATAATTAAAGGATAAGGATAAGGAAGAGGGAGAGGTATAAAGCCCTACTTATAATAGTAAAGCTTCTTATACTTCTAGCTATAAGAACCTCTTAGGAAAGATCTCTTTAATTAAGGAGTTATCTTATATAATAGCTTTTATAGCACCTTACTAGAAGGTTAGCCTTTTAAGTTAAGGAGTTATCTTATATAGTAGCTTTTATAGCACCTTACTAGAAGGTTTAGCGAGGGCGTTAGTATAAGAGCCTTAGTAGCTTATTTAGCTCTAATATAATTAGCCCTAGTGCAGCGCGTATCTAACTTTATATAATAATATTTAGAGGGTTTACTTATAAGTAATAGGAATATATAGGGTTCCTATATTATTTTCCTTAACTAATAGAGGGTGTAGGTTAAAATACTTATATAGTGTTTCCCGAATTATACCTGCGAACTAGGTGAATTTGTTATAGTCTTTTTGCGAAGGGGCTGCGGCGTACTTCCGAGCTCAAAGAAGATAAGTAAGTAGGTCCTAGAAAGCTTTAAGGTAGTCCTCAATAATAAGGGCTTTACGCTATATTCTAAGGTTTTAATTACTTAGTCTATTTATAGCTAACTCTATTTCGTAATAATAAGGGTATAAATATACTAGTAAGTATTTATTATTTACTTAAAGAAATAGACTTTCGTATTAGGATATATAGTAAGGATAATTACTAGATAAGTAAATAGTATAATAATCTCCTTATATAATACTCTCTTCTTAATACGTAGTTTTTCATATACCTCCTGCTCTTATTAGAGCTATATATATTAAGAGAGATAATAAAAGGCAGAGGGTAAGTGTATTGTAGATTATATTTAGGAGTAGCTATTTATTTCTATAGCTTATATATTACTTAAAATCTATAGGTACTTTATAAAAAGAAATAAGGAGATCTTTTAAAAATTAAAAGTAATCCTTAATAACGGTATTACTAAAGGTAGTTCCTAATAAGTACCTCGTATTATATTTTAAAGTTTTATTCACTAAGTCTAGTTATAGCTAATTCTATCTAACCTTAAAATAAAGGTATAAATATACTAGTAAGTATTTATTCTTACTAGCTACTAGCTAGAGCCCTATTATATATATAAGGCTTACTAATAAAGAGCTAATAAGAGCTAATAAGAATAATATAGACTAAACTAAGCTATATAGACTTATATTTTTCTAGACGTAGGATAAATTAGCTTAAGTCTTTAAAAAACTAATTAGATTTAAGCTTTTAATATATAGGGGTTTGATAGTAATAACAGTGTTTTTTTTCTTAGGCAGGCCTAGCTTGCTAAAAGGTAAAGATTAACCTTCCTAACGGAAGGTATTAATAAGTGCCCGTTATATACTTAAAGAAATAGATCTCTTTATTAGGATTTATAGCAGGGATAATTACTAGATAAGTAAATAGTATAGTATACTCTTTATATAATACTCTCTTCTTAACGCGTAGTTTTCTATATACCTCCTACTTTTATTAGAGCTATATATATTAAGAGAGATAATAAAAAGTAAAAGGTTAGTATACTTTAGGCTATACTAAGGAGTAGCCATTCATTTTTATAGCTTATATATTACTTAAAACCTATAGGTACCCTATAAGGAAAATAAGTAATAAGATCTTTTAAAAATTAAAAGCGATCCTTGATAACTATTTTACTAAAGGTAGTTCTTAATAAATACTTTATACTAGACTTTAAAGTTTTATTTACTAAGTCTAGTTATAACTAACTCTATTTAACCTTAAAATAAAGGTATATATCTACTAGTAAGTACCTATTCCTATTAGCTACTAGCTAGAGCCTTATTATATGTATAGAGCTTGCTGATAAAGAGCTAATAAGAGCTAATAAGGGATAATAAGAGTAGTATAGACTAAACTGAGCTATATAGACCTATATTTATCTAGACTTAGGATAAATTAGCTTAATTCTTTAAAAGACTAATTAGATTTAAGCTTTTAATATATAGGGGTTTAATAGTAATAAGATAGTTCTTTTTTCTTAGGTAGGCCTAGCTTTCTAAAAGGTAAAGATTAACCTTCCTATCGGAAGGTATATATAAATCTTATCAATATATATAACTATAATATTAATATAGAGAATAATTCTAATTAGAACCTAATAATAAAAGTCCTAGAAAGGCTAGAAGGATAAAATAAGAACATAATAGAACTTATATATAAAATAATATATAACCTTACTATATAAGTAAATAAATCAAATTTCAAGGTACTATAAGGAAGGCAAAAACTAAATCGTTATCCTTAGGCCTTAAATAAGAATAAGAAACTAACTATTAGTACTCTCCTTTAGTATTTGAACTATAAGAGATAGGGATATTTTATGCTAGCCCCTAATAAGCTAAAAGCCTTCTTAGCTATCAAGAAGAATAAATAGTATTAAGAAGAAAACTAGATTAAGATAGTTTAATAGAGATAGGAATAAATAAAAATGAATACTATTTTCTACTCCTAGCCTCTAGGTAACCTTAATAGAGATATATCTATAAGAGATATAAATAATAATAATAGAGATACCTATAATATAAGTAATATGTCTTTATAAATTAAGAAACGTAATCTTTTTCTTTAATATAAATAAAGTCTTAATATTAGAGTACTATTAACTTATAACTAAACCTTTTAGCTAGTATCTTTACTATAATATAATAATATAGTAAAGAACTTGGATAAAGAGGCTTTCTTAGCTAAGAGAACTAGAGATAGGTTTATAGCTAATAATAGTTAGAATATATCTAGTTTAGAGTATTAGTAGATAAAAGGGTAATATAATAATAATAAACCTAATAGTTATCTATCCTTAGAATAAGTAGCTAATTATATACTATATAAGCTTAAAAATGTTAAAGCTAATAGCTAGAAGAATATTAAGCCCTATAATTCTATATATAGGTTTAAATAAGAGGAGAGAGGAGAATCATTAGCTACAAAAGCTTATAATATAGAATATAATTATAAAAAGAGATAAACTAGTTCCTTAAGTCCCTAAGCTTTACTGAGAGGCTTAAAGTAGGATTTAGAAAGGAGGATATACCTAGTAGTTATTCTAGACTAGATTAGACTAGAGAAGGATAGCTACCCTTTATAGAATAAGTCTAGAGATATAAAATAGTTAGTTTTAAAGTTATAATTACTTCTACTTATTAGAGTAATAACTAAATATAATATTGCTTAGTTTAGTCTTAGTACCTTCTTAAGAGATATTAATATTAGAATATTAGTTCTTTAGCTACTATAAATTAGCTTTAAAATGAGAGTAGAGTTAGTATTCCTTATATCAGTTAACTCTCTCAAAACTAAGAATAAGGGAGCTGAATTTGAAGTTAAGTAATAATTTTTTAATTCTAAATATATATTATAAGGTTAGTTTAGGTATATTATCTAGTAGCTTTATTAAATAGATTTTAGGGAAGTAAAACTACTTATGCTATTAGGATATAATATATACCCTAAGTAATAGAGTCCTATCTAGCTTAAGATATATTAATTAAAAAATTAAATATACATTAACTAGGAATATACCCTTAGATCTAAGATTAGTAGTATATATTATTAATCTTATATTTATGGAGTAATGAAAACTCAAGAGGGTTAGAATAATAAACCTAATAGTAATCTATCTAGCTAATAATAGAGTCATTATTATTAAGGAGTATAGCCTACTCTAGATTATAGTTAGAGCAATTACAGCTAGTATTTAAGCTATTATCTTAAGTCGCTCTAATAAATATGACCTATTATTTAATAAGTAATAGTATTAGAGAGTTAGAGCTATTATTAACTATTATTAAGAATGAATTCCCTTATAAGGATATAAAGGTTTTAAATCTTAGGTTAATATTAAGCCCTTATTAAAAATAATTAAATTATAGAAAGTATATAAATACTAATATCAGAATATAGCTAATTAATAATAATAAGTTAAAAGCTAGTAATAATAAAGAAAGTAAAAAGGAGCTAGACTATATACTAAGAGACGCTTATATAGAAGTCTATAACTTAGAATTATTCTTATAAAACTACTAAATTCTAAGAATAGCTAGAGCTCTTAGAAAAAGCTAATTAAAGTTTCTGGTAATATTAAAGAAATATTATTATAGGGAGAGATAACTCCTACGTCTTACCTTAATTAACTTAAAATACTATCAGTACTAGCGTATACTAACTTAGAAGTACCTTCCCTAATAGAGAGTTTAGATTTATTTATTAGAGGCTCCTTCAAAAAAAGATTTCAAAGTTCTCCTCTAATATTACTCCTTCTAATTTATTGTACCTATTCAATAATTAAGTTCGTAGTTACGCTATAGCCCCTACGCAAAAAGACTATAATAAATTCACCTAGGTTTATAGGAATAATTCTGGAAATACTATATAGGTATTTTAACCTATACCCTCTACTAGTTAAGGAAAGCAATATAGGAACCCTCTACGTTCCTACTCGGAAGCAAACCCTCTAAACAGCACTATATAAATACCTATTTAATAGTATTTATAATTCCTTCATAGAAAATTTAATATTAGATTTTTTAACCTTTCTAATAACTATACATAATCTTTCCTAGCCTTTAAAATCGTAGTACAAATATCTCTTTAATATTAATATTAATACTAAGAAAATAGTTAATCAATTAATTAAGGTATCTATAGATAGTTCTTAAAGCTAAAGCAAAGGTTCTAAGCCGGGAAGGTTATAGAACTAAATCAATATTATAATGGTAATAATAGAATTAAGTAAGTAGAACTAGTATAAAAATAAGAGCCCTTGATATAACTATAGAAGTTAATATCCTTAACTACTAGTATTATCTTAGATAGGATATATGGATAGATCTTTATAGGTAAAAGAGAAGAGGTATAGAGAGAAAGTATAGAATTAGAGTAGGATACCCCTAGCCTACTAGGGAAGTAGTAAATAATATACGCTATAGAGCTAATACTATAAGATTAGCTAATTAAAGCTATAAATAATTAAGAACCTAAAACATAATAACTAAGAGGCCTCTAGCCACTACATAGTGATTTTACCTGCTTAAGTGTAATAGACCTTCTAACTCCGCGCCTCCTGATAATATATAGCCATCGGTCACATGATCGTAATTACTAACTACCTTTCCTAACTATAGCTATACTTATATATACCCTACTAGATAGCCTCACGATCTTTAACTTTATATTAATAATAACGTGGTTTTTAATTATTTAAACTATAAAACTATTAACTTTTCCTCTCGCGTACTACCCGCGCTACTAATACCGCCTCTATTACCGCTTCGTCTGCTAGTAGCTATACTGTTATTAGTAACGCTCTCTCTATTTAGTATAAGCTATACTTACTAACGTTTAAGCCCTAAGGGGCCTGGGCTACCTCTGCCTTAATAGTGCGGAGGACCTGCTTAAAGAAGGGCTACTCTATAGGGTATATAATAACCTACCTAGCTTCTACTACTAAATCTACTTACTTAGCTATAATATAATAATAAGTATCCCCTCTAGGGGTATTAATAAGAGCCCTCTTAAGAGCTATATTAATAATATACTCTCTATATATAATAGAGTAGTTAAAAAAGGAGCGGGTTTTATTAATTATATTAATATTAAACTCTCTAGCGAGCTCTTATATATTATTAGTATTAAAGGGTATACCTCGCGCAGGCTTAGCGTTTTTATATATAAGGTCTACTATTAATATAATTAAGGGATAAGGAAGAGGGAGAGGTATAAGGCCCTACTTATAGCAGAGCTTCTTATACTTCTAGCTATAAGAACCTCTTAGGAAAGACCTCTAAGGTTAAGGAGTTACCTCTTATATAATAGCGTTTACCTTTAGTACCTTACTAAAAGGTTAACCTTTTAGGTTAAGAAGTTATCTTATATAGTAGCTTTTATAGTACCTTGCTAGAAGGTTTAGCGAGGGTATTTCTAGGCTATAAGAGCCTTAGTAGCCCGTTCGGCTCCGATATAATTAGCCCTAGTGCAGCGCGTATCTAACTTTATAATATTTAGAGGGTTTGCTTGCGAGTAGTAGGAATATATAGGGTTCCTATATTATTTTCCTTAACTAGTAGAGGGTATAGGTTAAAATACTTATATAGTATTTCCCGAATTATACCTGCGAACTAGGTGAATTTATTATAGTCTTTTTGCGAAGGGGCTGCGGCGTAATTCCGAACTTAATAATAACTAAGAAAGTTTAATATAAGAAATATAAGTAGTAATAGAGTAGTCTTAAAGTTTCTTAATAACTAAAGGAATATATTTAATATAATAACAGGCCTTCTAACTCCGCGCCTCCTAATAATACATAGCCTTCGGTCACGTGATCCTTTCCTAACTATAGCCGCACTTATACGTGCCTATAGCCTCACGATCTTTAACTTTATATTAATAATAACGTAGTTTTTAATTATTTAAACTACGAAACTATTAACTTTTCCTCTCGCATACTACCCGCGCTACTATTAAATACTACCTCTATTACCGCTTTATCTACTAGAAGTTATAACTATCTTTATAGCTATGCTATCGTTAGCAACGCTCTCTCTATATTAAAGCAGTTAGTATAAGCTATACTTACTAACGTTCCCCTAAGGGGCCTAGGCTACCTCTACCTTAATAGTACGGAGGACCTGCTTAAAGAAGGGCTACTCTATAGGGTATATAATAACCCGCTTAGCTTCTATTACTAAGTTTACTTACTTAGCTATAATATAATAATAAGTATCCCCTATAGGGGTATTAATAAGAGCCCTCTTAAGGGCTATATTAATAATATACTCTCTATATATAATAGAGTAGTTAAAGAAGGAGAGGGTTTTATTAATTATATTAATACTAAACTCTCTAGCGAGCTCTCGCGCGTTATTAGTATTAAAGGGTATACCTCGCGCAGGCGTAGCGTTTTTATATATAGGGTCTAGTACTAATATAGTTAAGGATTTATTATAAGTTAGATAAGGAAGAGGGAGAGGTATAAAGCCCTGCTTATAGTAGAGCTTCTTATACTTCTAGCTATAAGAACCTCTTAGGAAAGACCTCTTTAGTTAAGGAGTTACCTCTTATATAGTAGTATTTACTTTTAGTACCTTACTAGAAGGTTAACTTTTTAAGTTAAGAAGTTATCTTATATAGTAGCTTTTATAGCACCTTACTAGAAGGTTTAGCGAGGGCGTTTCTAGGCTATGAGAGCCTTAGTAGCCTATTCGGCTCTAATATAATTAGCCCTAGTGCGGCGCGCGTCCGACTTTATATAGTAATATTTAGAGGGTTTACTTATAAGTAGTAGGAATATATAGGGTTCTTATATTATTTTCTTTAAATAGTAGAGGGTATAGGTTAAAATACCTATATAGTATTTCCTAAATTATGCCTACGAACTGGGTGAATTTATTATAGTCTTTTTGCGAAGGGGCTGCGGCGTAATTCCAAACTCAATATTTAATATAAAGTAAAAAGACCTAATATATAATAGAGAAAGCTATAAATAAGAATATAGAGATTATATAAGCTATTAAAACTCTATACTACTTAAGCTAGGATTGATAATAATTAAAGTTAGTATACTTAGAAATAGAAAAAGTAGCTTTAAAATTAATAGCTTTTCCCTTTACTTTATAAGTATACTAATAGAAAGTTTAAAACTAATATAGAGCTAACTAGAGCAATACTAAGATATAAAAAGAGGTTTAGAATAAGTCTTTAATATAATTAAGAAAGTAGATAATAGCGAGGCATAAGATAAATATAAGATTATATTCCCTGATAATAAGCTAAGCTACTTAAACTATAATACGGATAATAGTACTAAAAAGAAAAGATTATATAACTAGACTTTAATAGATAAGAGGAATTTAATAAGAATACTTTCCTAGCAATATCTAGGTAATATAATTTAAGTAAATAGGATAATTAGATATCTTCTTAAGAGAAAGAAAAATAGAAGACTATAATTTATATATAGAAAGCTTAGATTTTGAAAGTTACCTTTTAAAACCCTTAAGAATACCTACTTTCTAAGAACTATTAAGAGCGCCATAGTATAAAGTTAATTAGGGTTTAAATACTCTATTATAATTAGAATTATAGCTAACATAAATAAATAGAGAAATATAGTCTAGAGACTATACTATATAGAGAGATACTACTTTATAAGATATCTTGAAAATATTAAAAGGACGACTCTAGTAGAGTATATAATTTATCTCTTACTAGGAGTATAACTAATAGTTTAAAATTAGCTAAGATGCTCTTGGAATGAAAGAGTGTTTTTTACTATAATATTTCTAGAAATAGAGATAGCTAGAGTTATCTAGAGGATAAATAGAAAGTCGCTATAAGCTATAAATATATTCTACTAGAAAAAACCCTATAAGCTTATAACTTTGAAAATTATATATAATCTTTACTTAGTTAATAAAGCTTTTATTATATTAGCCTATCTATATTATAATATAGAAATTAATATTTACTCTGTCTTCTATAGCTAACTAAGATACTATTTGAAAACTAATACTTCTAATAGATTCTAGGGTATTCTAATTTAAGAGAGTAACTACTCTAAGGCTATATCTATAAAACCTAGAGGAATCTAGGAATATCTTAGAATAATATAAGGCTTAAAAGGTACCTCTTTAACTTATATATAATTAAGAGATATAGTATTTAAATACTATGATATTAATAATAGATATATCCTATCTATTATAAGCTACCTTCTATACCTAAGAGCTTACTTTTTATCTTTATTAATAACTATAATATTACTATAGTAATGTATTTAAGGATTACCTCTACTTTCTTTATTAATACTATTTTCTATATATTACTTAAGCTCCTATTAGACTAAATAGAAGTAAGACACTACTTTTTAATAATGATATAGAGGTAATAGATTTTAAGAGACCTCTAGCTACTATATAGTAATTTTACCTACTTAAGTGCAATAGACCTTCTAACTCCGCACCTCTTAATAATATATATATCCTTCGGTTATATAATTATAACTCTCCTAAATATAGCTATGCTTATACGTGCCTATAGCCTCACAATCTTTAACTTTATACTTTAATAATATTATAGTTTTTTATTACCTAATTACTAACTATAAATTTATTAACCTATCCTCTCGCGCACTACCCGCACTACTAATACTACCTCTATTACCGCTTTATCTACTAGCTATACCATTATTAGTAATACTCTCTCTATTAGTTAGCATAAGCTATACGTACTAACCCCTAATAGGCCTAGGCTGCTCCTACCTTAGTAGTATAGAGGACCTACTTAAAGAAGGGCTACTCTATAGAGTATATAATAACCTACTTGGCTTTTACTACTAATTCTACTTATTAAGCTATAATACTATCGCGCGTTATAAGGTCCCTTATATAGGTATTAAGGAGAGCCCTCTAAGGGGCTATACTAATAATATACTCTCTATATATAATAGAGTAGTTAATAAAGGAGTAGGTTTTATTAATTATATCAATACTAAACTCTCTAGTAATCTCTTTTATACTTATTATATTAAAAGGTATACCTTATATAAGCTTAGCGCTTTTATATATAAGGTCTAATATTAATATCTTTAAGGATTTATTATAGGTTAAATCAGGAAGAGAAAGAGGAATAAAGCCCTACTTATAGTAATAGAGCAGCCTCTGGCCACTGCATAGTGATTTTACCTGCTTAAGTGCAATAGACCTTCTAACTCCGCGCCTCCTGATAATATATAGCCTTCGGTTACGTGATCGTAACTTTCCTAACTATAGCTATACTTATATGTGCCCGTTATACTAGATAGCCTCACGATCTTTAACTTTATATCGATAATAACGTGGTTTTTAATTATTTAATAGACTATAAAACTATTAACTTTTCCTCTCGCGCACTACCCACGCCGCCGTTAAATACCGCCTCTATTACTACTTTATCCGCTAGCTATGCTATTATTAGTAACGCTCTCTCTATATTAAAGCAGTTAGTATAAGCTATACTTACTAATATTCCCCTAAGGGGCCTAGGCTACCTCTGCCTTAATAGTGCGGAGGACCTACTTAAAGAAGGGCTACTCTATAGGGTATATAATAACCTATTTAGTTTCTACTACTAAGTCTACTTACTTAGCTATAATATAATAATAAGTATCCCCTCTAGGGGTATTAATAAGAGCCCTCTTAAGGGCTATACTAATAATATACTCTCTATATATAATAGAGTAGTTAAAGAAGGAGTGGGTTTTATTAATTATATTAATACTAAACTCTCTAGTAAGCTCTCACGCGTTATTAGCATTAAAGGGCGTGCCTCGCGTAGGCTTAGCGTTTTTATATATAGGGTCTAGTGCTAATATAGTTAAGGATTTATTATAGGTTAGATAAGGATAAGGAAGAGGGAGAGGTATAAGGCCCTATTTATAGAGCTTCTTATGCTTCTAGCTATAAGAACCTCTTAGGAAAGACCTCTTTAGTTAAGGAGTTACCTCTTATATAGTAGTATTCGTAGCACCTTGCTAGAAGGTCGACCTTTTAGGTTAAGGAGTTATCTCGTATAGTAGCTTTTCTAGGCCACGAGAGCCTTAGTAGCCCGTTTAGCTCCGATATAATTAGCCCCGGTATAGCGCGCATCCGACTTTATATAGTAATATTTAGAGGGTTTGCTTGCGAGTAGTAGGAACGTATAGGGTTCCTATATTGTTTTCCTTAACTAGTAGAGGGTATAGGTTAAAATACCTATATAGTATTTCCCGAATTATGCCTGCGAACTAGGTGAATTTGTTATAGTCTTTTTGCGAAGGGGCTGCGGCGTAATTCCGAGCTCAATAGTAATAGAGCTTCTTATATATCTAGCTATAAGAACCTCCGAAGAAGGACCTCTTAACTTAAGAAGTTATCTCTTATATAATACTATTTATAATACCTCGCTAGAAGGTTAACCTTTTAATTCAAGGAGTTATCTTATATAGTCGCTTTTATAGTACCTTATTAGAAGGTTTAGTAAGTGCGTTTCTAGGCTATAAGAGCCTTAGTAGCCTATTTAGCTCTAATATAATTAGCCTTAGTATAGCGTATATCCGACTTTATATAAGGTTTTACTTCTAAGTAGGAATATATAGGGTTCTTATATTACTTTCCTTAACTAGTAGAGGGTATAGGTTAGAATATCTATATAATATTTCCTAAGTTATACCTATAAACTAGGTGAATTTATTATAGCCTTTTTGCGAAGGGGCTGCGGCGTGACTCCGAACTTAATAGATTTTAAGATCTAGAATAAAAAGGTCTAATTATTATTAAAATATTAAAATAAATCTATATACTAAAAGAAGCTATTTAGAGATAAGCTACTTAAGATATAAGTAGAAATCTAAGGCTTATTATATTCTATACTATTTATTGATAACTCTATCTTAGGATATATTAACTTAGAAATTATTATTAAGAGAGCCGTCTTTAAGAAGATATTAGAAGAAATAAAGATAGAGAAGAAAGGTATATAGAGAGAATAAATAGAAAGAGAAACGCTATACTAAGTAGAGGCTTAAGCTATCGCCCTAGATATTATTATAATATAGTATAAAATAGTATAACCTATAGAGCCTTATTAATAGCATAGTTCTATATAGTGATAAACTGTAGTAATAACGTGGTTTATAAGTTAGCTGCGTATATTAGTCAGTTACGTACTTTTTCCTAGACCCGCTTAGTTATTAACTACTTCTATATTTAACGCGTAATTACTCTATAACTATAATACTAATTTATTTATAAGAAGATAAAATCCTTCTTATTATTAAGGCGATCTAATTAATATATACTATAAGCTAAAAGCTAAGTATATAGTATATAGTAAAGAGCTATAGTATCCCTAAAAGCTCTTCATATAATAGAATAAATAACTAACCTTAATATAAACCTACTTTACTTTAATAATATAAACTCGATCTAATTAAGGAGAAAGTACTTCTCTAATATATTATCAAATATAATACTAGAGGATTTCCTTTACGCCTGGCTAGTATAGAAGATATAGCTAATCTCCTACTATTAGCGTATAACAATAAGCCTATTAGTAAGTAATAAGCTAGGTAGTTTATAGACTTATATCTTGCTCTAAAACCTAAGTTTAATTATTTATATAATTATTAAAGGGCTCTTTAAGAGGACCTAGAGGTTATTTTAAAGTAGTTTATATTATTATATAGTATAATAACTAAATATAGAATCTAAGAGAAGGACTTTGATAATTTTAATAAGACTAGCTTTATAATAGGCATAATTACTATATTAATAATAGTAATACGCGCTAATTAATATAATAAAGTAAAGTCTACCTAGCCTAGTAACTATAAATAGGCTATAGTTATTAAATATATTAATTTAAGCGGGTAGTATATCCCTCTGTTCGTGATTATTAAGGGTATATACTACCTTACTAGTTAGACTATGGAATTAGGTTTTCTAGGTAACTAGGTTATTAAGCTTACTACTAAGGCCTCTAGCCACTGCATAGTGATTTTACCTGCTCAAGTACAACAGACCTTCTAACTCCGCGCCTCCTAACAATACACAGCCTTCGGTTATGTGATTATAATTGCTAACTACCTTTCCTAACTATAGCTATATTTATATATACCCTACTAGATAGCCTCACAATCTTTAACTTTATATTAATAATAACGTAGTTTTTAATTATTTAAACTACGAAACTATTAACTTTTCCTCTCGCGCACTACCCGCGCTGCTAATACCGCCTCTATTACTGCTTTATCCGCTAGAAGTTATTACTATCTTTATAGCTATACCGTCGTTAGCAACGCTCTCTCTATTTAGCATAAGCTATACTTACTAATATTTAAGCCCTAAGGGGCCTAGGCTACCTCTGCCTTAATAGTATAGAGGACCTGCTTAAAGAAAGGCTACTCTATAGGGTATATAATAACCCGCCTAGCTTCTATTACTAAGTCTACTTACTTAGCTATAATATAATAATAAGTATCCCCTCTAGGGGTATTAATAAGAGCCCTCTTAAGGGCTA
>JAVHLU010002714.1:0-16018 GCA_036785755.1 Colletotrichum ledebouriae
AGATTAGTTAGGCTATAGCCCTTAAGAAGGCGCGCGCTACTAAAAGTAAGAGTAAAGCTAGGGGTAGAGGGGCGCGCCCTCCTCCCCTAGAGAGTAATAATAAGGTTATATATATATTATTCCTTCCCGTTATTAATATATAGTATACTAATATATTATATAGTAAGTAGAAGGAAGTAGAAGTAACCTATAGGGAGTAGCTCTAAAGATAAGGGTTTATAGCTTAAGAGGCCCTAGGGTTACCCCCCTAAGTAATCTAAGAGGATAGCTCCTAGTAAGTTATAATCCTTTTATTATTATAACTATATACTAGAACGTTACTAACCTCGTTATTATTATAATCCCTAAGGAGATAGATAAGGAGAAGGGTATTAGCGAGGGTAGTTTAAAGCCCCCTCCTAGCCCTCCTCCCCCTAGTAGAGGTATAGAAATAGAGTAAGTACCCCTATTTAATAAGTACTACTTTTAGTATATTTTAAGCGAGCTCTTAGGCTTATTAGATAGAAAGTACTTACTTAGTATAGCGGGTAAGTATAACTATTATTATAAGGGTAAGGTGCCTTATTAATAGATAAGCGCCCCTATTACTATCGCAGCCTGCTAATATACTAAAGCTAAGACTTTAGATAACCTAGTAGTAAGAAAGGTAAGGTTCTATATACGCTTCGTTTTTATAACTATCTTCTAATATAATATATAAACCCTCGCTTATTAGAGAGCTACGCTCTATAAGGCTATTACTACCTAGAAGGAGGAGATCGAAGTAATAAAGAAGGGTAGTAATAATAAGGGTTTAGGTAGGGCTTCTATAGTAATAGGCGGTTCTAGTATATATAGCGTTATCGCTCTATCTCCCGCCCTAGTTCTATTTAGAACCCTAGCGGTTAGTATAGGTATACCTATACCTTATCTACTTACTAGTAATATAGCTACTATAGTATACTACGTAGTTAATAATCTTATTAGTATATATTTACTAGAGGTATTACTACCTTTATATAATATCCTAATAGATTAGTATAAGCGAATCTTCTGAGGTTAGGTAGTAGAAAATTAGCGTTTTAAAGCAGCCCTTCGGGGTATATTATATTCTTTTGCTCCTACGGGAGCGACTTTAGGCTCCCTAGCTAGTAAGCTATAAATTAATTAAAATTTAGGCGCTACTAGCCCTCCTATACTTATCTAGAGCGTCCCTCGTTTATTATAAGTATTCTTTATATATCCTT
The DNA here is from genome assembly GCA_036785755.1 of Colletotrichum ledebouriae. NCBI lineage: Eukaryota > Fungi > Ascomycota > Sordariomycetes > Glomerellales > Glomerellaceae > Colletotrichum > Colletotrichum ledebouriae. Next base: position 1,227 of record JAVHLU010002714.1, read on the forward strand.
TAGATTAAGGAGTAAATAGAACTTCTTAAGTTTCTTATAATTAAGAACCTTTATAAGACTATTAGCTAGTATATTATTTATTAGTATATATACTATGCTAAACGATTCTCTAGCGTGTTCTTATTATAGCTATATATTCTAAATATTAATATACTATAGCTTAGTTAAGATCCGTTCCTTTTTACCTACTATAAGACAAATTATCTATTAGTTATTATAGTAAATCTTCTAGATATTACTATTTCAAGAGCGATATCCCTAAATAGCCTCTAAAGAGCAATAATCTCCTTAGCTATATATTTAAAGCTTAGAAGCTCCGCTTCTATTATTAATATTATAACTATAGCCTATTAAGCAGCCCTCTATTAAATTAGTTCTCTAAAGAGCGAGATTATATACCCTTAAGACGACTTCTATATCTCCTTATTATTTATAAATAAAGCGTTGCTTATAATTAGTAGTACCTATCTACCCCCCGAGTTACTAAAGCGTATTGCGAGGTAATAAGTATAATATAGGTACTATATAACCTAGTTAGTAGTAGTATAATAATAAGGAGCGGGATTTATTAGGAATCTTAAGAGTAAAGAATATATAAAAGCAATATTAGGTTAGATTATTATAGTAATATAGAGTATAGAGCTAATCTTCTCTTAGAAACTCTTTACTTCTAATAGCGTTACTACTATTTTACTCTTTAGGAGTAGTAGGTTTAGAAGGGGGGTTATTAGCGCTCTTAAGTTAAGTAAATCAAACTTCTTTATAACCTGCTTAATATATTAATTATAGGAAAAGTATATCTTCTACGCAGCTCGGTTATAGATAACCCTAATTCCGAGATAATACTTAACTAGGCCTTATTCCTTTAACTTATATACTTCCTTTAGGCTAGTAATTACCTTTTATACTACTTCTTTATAGTTCCTATAAAATAGGACGAGGAAGTTAATTATATAGAAGATAACGAGGACCCTCTTCTTAGTTAATTAGAAGAGATATAGGTCTTCGCTTATAGGTATAAGGCCTAAACGCTAAAGGGTTAAGGAGAACTCCTTATACTAAAGTAGTAGCGTATCCCTTAGCTTATAGAGCGTATAGCGTAGTTTAATACACTTCCTAGGCTACTTAAAGCTATCTAGTAACTCGCAAATAATTAGGTCTTTATTTAGATCCCGAGAGGCGTTTAGGAACGTATTAATAACGTTAAATTATTTAACTTCGAGGTCGAATTATATAGTAATCACTATTACTACCCTAAAGGTATAAGTAGCGAGGGTTACTATATAAGTCTATTTAAGGGGCGACTTCTCTTACTAATCGCCTTAAATATAGATCCTTACTTTATACTAATCGAGGATATTATCCTTATTAAATCTATAGGTAAATACCTACTTTAAAGGGATTAGTCTCTTTATTATTATCTATTAATTAATAACACGCTATATATCTATCTATTATAATTTACTTATCTTAACCTTAGTTGCTTTTTTAAAGCGAGTTTAGAGCGCCTATAGGAGGATTAAAAGTTCCTTTTATAAGTAAGGTAGCTTAGTAAGGTTATTAGTAGTAAGACGTTTATAAATTATTATAGTTATATAAGTAGGCTTCGTGCTATAAATAGTAGTATAAACGTAGCTATAGAGCGTATAGTACCCTATATTAGCTTCTAAAAAGGCCTTCTACTAATTAGATATAAAAGTCTTAAAGAAGCTAGATACCTACCCCTACTCTATATAGTATTAGAGTAAAAACTAGTAACTAGAGTGGGATTTAATTTCTACTATTCCTAGTTATAGGTTACTAGGCGGTAGATTGCGTAGTTATTAGCTTTAATAAGTTTAGCTATAGCCCTCCTAGTTATATACCTAGTTAGACCTCTATTTAGTATTATCCCTCTCTTCTCTATCCTAGTATAGCTATATTAGTAGATTTAAGAGCCTACTATCCGAAGGTTTATTCTTATTGCTCTTACTTACTTTAGAAATATATTATAAAGCGGGGAGTAATTTAATTATAATATAGTCCTCGATCCATTCCCCTTTAGAATTAACTTCCCTAATAGCGTTATATATATAGTTTATTTCTAGTATATATGCTATACCTACTACTCTATCTATTAGAGCTAGGCTTTTATCTAGCTCTAGCGTGGGATTAGGGGATAATAGCTACCCCCCCTTCTAACCTACCTATCCCTTTAGAAGTTTTAGGATTCTTCTATTTAGAGACTTAGTTATAGGAATAAGAGTTAGTATAGGTAACTATTTAGTTATAAGTATTAATATAGCTTTATCCTTATTTATAACGCCTAGGATCTAAAGTTTAAAGTTAACTTATAATATAAGCTCTTTAATCTCTTTTACTATCTTATAGATAACGTCTTCTAAGATAGCCTCTTTTACCTTATCCTTTATATAGAAAGTCCGTTTATTAAATATTATATTCTATATAATAATAACTATTTATAACGCGGGGATCTAGACCTTATATAAGTTATAGGCGTTTAGAATATATCCTACTAGGTATCTAATATATCCCTATAGCACTACCTCAAAGTCTCTCTTATTAATTCCTCTCTCTCGTTCCCTCTTAAGGGGGTATATATAGTAGCTATAGGTATATATATATCCCTAGTAAGAGCGAAGGTCGCGGGTTAGGGCTACTCTATTATTAGGTTACTACTAGTAAAAGTACTAGCGGAACTATTCCTCTTTAATCTATAGTAGTAAACGCTAGTCGTAGTATTTAAGTAGGCTTATATTATAAAGCGTTATTACTACTAATACTATCTTAGCCTATAGTTTTATAAGTAAGCTAGCTATAGTAAGTATCTTAATCGTTTGAGTTATAACTTCCTAACTAGCCCGTTCCCCTCTACTATTTAGTTCCTTTATATATAGAGGGGTCGTTTTAACCTCTATTCCTTCTATATAGGTCTAATCCTTATATCCCGTATAGTCTATAAGTAAAATTACTAACCTCTCGACGTCTTATCTAATCTTATAAATAGAAAGTCCCTTCTATTAATATACCTATTACTTAAAGGTATATAGAGCGAGTATAACGCTACTATAGATCTTATTAATATATAGAAATACAAAGAGCTAACTAGTATACTTATCCTTAATAATAAGGAGCTATTAGTTCTAGTTAAAGCCTTTAGGGTAGTTAAAGAGATCCTATGCGATTCTATAATAAGGGCGTATTACTTTATCTTCTAATATTTATCTTAAAATTACCTATTTAGTATATATAACTACGTAGTATTAGCACTATAGGCGTATTAAGCCTTTAATCCTTACCCCCCGAGCAGTATATACTAGCTGCTCTAGAGCCTCGGGGCTAAGGTGCTTACTTCTAAGGTGCTAAAGTATTATATTATCGCTCCGGTCTAGTAGTAGTATAAGAGAGGTATACTTATATATTATAAGCACGTAGTTTATATTATTAATAATAGTATTAATACTTCGGGGAATCTACTTAGGAATAGAGTATAAGGAACGAGGCTTATATTTAAAGAAAGCGAGGTTCGCTTTCCTAATAAGTTTCTTAATTATAACGCTATTCTTATAGGTTCTAAAGCGAAGTATATAGTTATACCCTAAATACTAAATACCTATCTTCTAAAGTAGCGCTTTAGAGATAATATTAATATAAAAGTTCTCTATATATCCTATATTATAGAGCATAAGGTCCTCTATATTCGCACCTTTTAAGCTATTAAAAGTATTCTTAATAATCCGCATACCTTTTATAATAATTAGGTATAAAGCTATTCTAGAATTAACCCGTTCTCTTTTATAATACCTAATTAAGGAGGGGATAAGTAGGGACTTATTATTTATAAGGTATATCCCTCTATAGTTATCTAGGACTATAAACTTATATAGTATATAAGGTCCTAAGTAGGGGGTTATAAAGATACTTAGGCGCTCTTTATCTAAATTAACTATATTATCCCCGACCTTATTTAAGAGGGCTATATAGAAAGTAATTACTACTATATTAGTAGGGTAGCTTAGGGCTATATTAGATTTCTTAGATAAACCCTTATTACCCCCTTTATTATTTTAGCGGTTTTTACCCTTATAAGGTATAGCATATAGCTAGCCCTTATAAGTAAGTTCCCTATATAGATTAGTAAAGCGTAGGTTACTATTTAACTAGTTATAGATCTAAGCTACTTATATATCTATTACTAATACGTAGGGGCCCTTCTAGTAATATCCAGTTAAAGCAGCTTCTAAGCGGTTATACTTAATACTTAGCTATTAATAGCTCGACTTATATAGATATTATTTACTACTAGATATATTACTAGTTATAGGAATGCTTAATAGGTTAGCCTTATCTATATAGCTAGCTAGTATTATAAAGACCCCTATGCTTTATCCTTATAACCTCGAGTAGAGTACGTCTTTATATAAGAGGTCCTTAAATATATTAGTATATTAGCTTATATTAGAGATTAGTATCCCCGCTCGCTCCTGTTTTAGAATATCTATAATTTCTATATTAGCCTAAGTAGGTATAAAGTAATAACTTATTACTTAAAGAAAAGTTTTTAAAGCGAGGGTACCGCTTACTTTAGGAAGCTTAAGCTAGGTAATATAGAGGTAGACGCCCCTAAAGTCCTTAATCTAGGCGTTAGGATTAATATTCCTATTTGCTTTTTCTAAGACTTAGATATACTCTTCTTAAATAGTAATAAGAGTACTAGCCTCGCTTAGAGCATAGCAATATTTAAGATTAATAATAAGGCTATATAGGGTTATATCCCCTTTAGTAAGAAGTTCTATATATATAGGTATAATAATATTATAAGTAATAGTCTCTATAACTAGATAGTTAATCTATTTAAACTCCTAGTCCTCGCGGGTTTACTTAGATTCTTATATAATAAGCGAATAAAAGTGCTCTAGGTACTATTCCTATATACCTATAGTATTCTTATTAATTATAACTAGGGTAGTTAGAGGCTAAAGGGGGTATAATTCATTTATCTATATCCTAGTAGTAGACTTAGGAGTAGTCCTAGAAGTAGTATTAGAAGTAGCCTCTTCTAGAGCCTCCTAGTTAAGTAGAGCGATATATTAATTATAAGTACTCTTCTCCTATAAGTACTAGGCGTTAGTATCTTAGTTTTACTTAGCGATATATAAGTTAAGAGTTAGAGTTTCTAATAAAGTCTTACCTAAGCGCGAAGGTCCCTTAGGGTCGTCTAGGTTAATATACTTCTAGACTCTAGTAGCTTAGGCTTTAGCCTAGATTATAATATACTAAGTAGCGAAGTCCCTATATATAGTTAGCTAGTATAATACTATAATAGCTATAGTAAAAGATATTATAGTTAAGGTCATTTAGAAATAGAGGGTTTATAGTAATAGAGGATAGTATATAATAAGGAGGAAAAAAGGAATAGGAGAGAGGAAGTTTTAGTAAGTACTTTTAGTAGTAAAAGCTCGTTTTAAAATAGTAATTAGGGGTCTAGTTAGAGCTAGGCTTATAACTATTAAGAAACGTCCTATAGGGCTATATTTATAGTTACTAAAGAGCTTAATCTATTATAATAAGAGTAGCTATAACGTAGTTACTTATAACTACGGTTAGAGGAACGACCCCGGAATAAGGTTGCTCTAGAGCTAACGTTAGTCACGTGCCGCGCTAGGAACGGGCGATGCTAAATGCATCACGATATATTATTAGTAGATAATATAGCTAACCTACTTATAAAACCGCTCGGGAGGACGATCTTTAAATAACTCTATAAGAAGAGTAGTATAAGGCTATTTAGGGCTAGCGCTACTATAGAGGAGTATACTAAGGCGGTTTAAGCTCTATAAAACCAGGCTCTTAGCAAGGAGGAGTATTATAACTATAAATAGCGCTGTATTATAGTAAGTAGCTAAGAATAGCGTAATATTAAGCTATATATAGGTTAGAGGCGTTAAACGCAATATAAGGGCTTATTTATATATAATATATATAATAAGAGCGAGGGTTATACTATAATTAGGTATAAGGATAGCTTCGCTCGTATAACTATAATCGATACACTCGTTTGACCCCGGTTTCTGACCCCTAACTGCGCATGAGATCCTTGTTGTTATACCCGTGCTATACGACGCATCCGTTAAAGGCTAAATTGCTTCGGAGCCACTAATAGAGAAACCGGACATGTACCTGCAAGAAATGACACTGTACAGTAGATCCCCCTGTAAATGCATTAGACTCGGGCACCACACCTATATGCATTTTAAGGGAAAACTATATATTTCAGAATATAGCTATAATTTATAATTATACTTATTACACTACTTAAAATTTAAATTTGAATATATTGAAAAAGAATTCTAATTCTTATGATTATATTAATATAAAAAAGTTCTAGAAACTATTATAATAGTAGGAGGGAGGGTGCGTAGTAGGAGGGCGGATGTAAGTAGGTAGTAGAAAGCAGTAGAATAACCCTCACAGCCCCTTATTTTAGCCCTATAATATAACTAAATTCCCCTACCCTGCACCCTTATACTAAATAAAATAGGAGGGTATATATATTATATAGATATATCTTTTATAGTGCTTTTCCTATATAAAATAATACGGGCACGATATCTATGTGCATTTGGAGGGTGATATCGCTTTTGAGGGTCATCTATTTATAGGGGTGCGGACTGTATCTGTTCGACGAGTTTGATACCTGCGCCACTACCTCCACCATTAGTAGGACTCTGAGGAGAGCTGAGTCGACGAAGAAAACGGCGAGACGCATTGCTCGAGAACGGAACGCTGACCTGCGTGACTACTACCTGCATAAGCTGTCGGCTTTTGGGTCCTACTCTGTTACGATAGGGGTGTAGCTCGACCCCTTGGCGAGCAGGTCTACCAAAGGGCCAAATGCAATGTGACCAACCGGCCCGAGCATAAACCAGAGAGCTGGCCATATCGGGTTCCGCGGATAAAATGGTTATATGGAACGGAGTCCCGCGGGTTGTAGATTATTAATCTCAATAAACCTTCTTATACTGAGGGGCCATTAGTACATAGACAGGGTGTGATATACGATATACTGTGACATGAATTAATATATTAACAACTGGACTAGGACATGACCGAAACTCTCTTTTATTACGTTAAATCTTTCCCTACAGGATCCTACATTGCAGACCTTGTGAACTCCAGCGATTCGGCGTGGAAAAGACCCCGTTTTTTGCGTACACAAAGGTTACTAAGAACTCCAGCGATTAGCTAGCGGGTAAACTATTGAGACTGTTCTAATAAGTATGTGAGTTAATGACTTTGGGTATAAAACCCTCTCTGTGTCTTCGTTGTCTTCAAGATACTGAAGTTTCATAATAGCGACCATCTACAGACGCACTGACGACCATGAAGACTAAAACTATAACATCGTTCCTGTACGTTGATCCGACCCTTCATTCCATCATGCTGTAGCTATTGCTAACCAGTAACAAAGCCTTTGCGTGTCTAGCGCTGCAGCTGCTCGTATTTGTTACTGCACAGACACACAAGGTTCCTATTATGACGATGCGACTTTGGCGGTCTGTAGAAAATACATCATTCGTGACTACTACACAGCCGACCGCACCATACCACAGTTGGATCATACCGATGCTATGATATCGCATCTTGAAGTAAGCTTGCTACTAATTAAACGTTGACTAAACGTATACATTACTTACTAGTCTGCAAGTGTGTTGGGCAATCGGACGACACGTTTGCCTTCGTTAACTTCAAAGAGCAATGCTTAGCTTTCAATCCTTCTGCCTCGGTTCATTGCTCATAGGAGTCCGTATATTCTAGACAGTCGGAATCATGAGTAATCACAATACTACCTATCCTATTCTATAGTTTCCCACTTTGTGAACGAGTAATATACATAATCCAGAAGTATGATCACGGCTACTCTTCCGCCTTACCTAACCTTGAGAACCAACTCTTTGACAAAAGTAGGACAAATATACTCGCGAACATGTATGAAGGGAAGATAGAGAAAGAGATTGCTAATACGTTCCGGAAAACCAGCGTGTCCGACACCGACCGGCAAAGCCGAAACTATTTTACTATATCATGATAGGTCTAAGCGCTCAAGGGGGTAGGCGTCGTGAATAGAGGCATATAGGATGAAGTCTGCGATACTAAGGGAGTATATTATATCTATATATATATATTTAAGAGGTCTCTATAAATAGGGGCGCGCAGCCCGAAGGGACATATATACTAGGAAGGGCTAGAACCGATAAAAACTAGGAAAGATAGCAGATAATATAACTCTACCTATAACTAGGTAAGAATATCAAAAATAGACTTCAAAGATATATAGAATAATTTATAGATCTAATTAAACCGGATTGTCTAAATTGGGTATAAATTCGCTAAGGAAAATACTAAAAGACCGAGGTATAGGATTACTAAGGTATTAATAATAATAATATATAAATAATAATAAAGTCTCCTACGCTCCTTATCACTATACTACAGGTCATATCCCATATACTGCCGTTAGTCACCGCCTAGCTGCGTACATAGACCGCTCCCGCGTGCCCACGCGCGGAGCCTCCTAGATAGTATCAATCTATCACATCCTATATATCACCCCTTATTCCTATAATATCTAGTAGTATAACTGCTTCGATCCGACCGATATAGTTAACTATATTATAGTAAATATCACGATAAGCAAATAGGCTACTTTTTTAGCTTCTTTCTAATACTACTAACGCTAATACGCCGTTACTACCGCTTAACTATACCGCTACTAATATAAGCGTACTAGTAGAGTTTTTTATAACTTTAAGAGATCCTATGAGGGATTACTAGGGTTACTAACGCTACTAATGCTAACGCTACTACTCCTAATACTAATATATACTATAGGACCCTTGGCAATAGCTATTAATTAAGACCTATTATAGGCTATGCCTAGGTTAAGCCTACCTAGGCTTCTACCTAGGGTTACTACCTTAGGGAGCTACCTAGGGCTTACCTAGGGCTTACCTACTTATTCCCTATAGACTAATAGAATCTCTACTAGAGAGGAAAACCTCCCTTTTCTTTTTTAGCTTAAATAAATAATATTATAGTAACTTCTTATTAAATAAACTTAGGTCTAACCTCTTATATATTTAAGCTTATTACTATAATAATAATAATACGTTAAGCGCTACTCCCTATTAGTTAGTAAGATAGTTAATAGTAATATAGCTAAAACTTAAGATAAGCTATTATAAGCTAATTTAATAGTAGTAATAGAGTCTCTCTAGCAATAGTTATAGGAGGCTAAATAGGGAAATAGCAAATATAGAGCTATATAGACCCTTATAGGTACTACTAATAAGGTATTAGTAATACCTAGCATAATACGCTAGAAGCTATAACCCCTACTCCTAAAGTTTTTAAGTAAGTAAAAGGAATATATTATTTAAGTATAATAAATTAGGTATAAGATTGCTATAAATAGGGCGTTCTATACTATAAATATAGAAGTATAATACTTTATTAACCCCTACTTAGATATTATACCTTAGTAAGTAGTTTCAACTTTCTATAGAGCTAAGGGAGGTAAAGGGAAATATAACCCAGAGGACTTTATAGCCTACCTAGATTAGATATATAAGGATTTAAATATCTAATTATAAGCTATAGCCTAATTATAAACCCTCTAATAAAAAGAGAATAAATCCCTAGTAACCTTCTTATTAAGATTTAAAAGAATATTAGTTAAGATAAGTAATATAAACTAGCTAAGTTAAGTTTAAATCTCGCTTCTAGAGGCCTCCCTTGACCCTAGGCCAAGGGATTAGCTAATTATTTTTAACTTACTAGCTAATTATAATAAGTAGCTCTTAAAGGTTTAGAGTATTATATAGAAGGTAGAGCGCTAGAAGGTCTCTAATAATTACCTAGTAACTTATTAGAAACCTATTACTAAGGATACTAGAGGTGATATTTATATAACTAGAGCTATATATATCTTATAAGTTAAAGAAATAAGTATTAAAACTCTAGGTCCTCTTTAAATACCTCCTTATTATATTACTAATAGCTTTAGAAGAGTATAAGGGACTCCTATACTTATTATACTTATAAAGTTAGAGGTTATATTACTTAATATTATTTAAATAAGGAGGATTATTTAGCTAGGGTTATAAAATAAAGACCCTAAAAGAAGAACTAGTATATTATAAGGTTATAAATAACTACTAGGTAGTAATTAACTCTTTAGAAGAAGATAAGGACTTAAGAAAAGACTAACTCTAGAATAAGATTAAGCCCTAAAGCTTACTAAGGAGGAGATATTAAGTTAGAAAGTATAAGGGGTTAGACCTGAGTTTTTTAATAGAAAGTCGCTATAATACTATTTATTTAAGCTAAAGAGGAAAAGGGGAAGTTTTCCTCTCTAGTAGAGGTTTCGCTAGTTTATAAGGAATAACTAGGTAGGCTATAGGTAAGCCCTAGGTAGCTCTCTAAGGTAGTAAGCCTAGGTAAAAGCCTAAGTAGGCTTAACCTAGGTATAGCTTATAATACTATTCCCCCTCCTAGCTAGTCCCCCCCTAAGTATAGGCTAGGTTACTATTATCTATAACTAGCCTATATAGGGCTTTATACCTATCTACTATAATAGTCTCTATAATAGCCTATATAAGCTCCTAAGTAAGCTCTATATACCCTTCCTACTTAACTAGGACCTCGCACCGCTACCCTTACCTAACTACCTTCTATCGCACTATATATATCTCCTCTATATACTACTCAAATTCGCTATTATTAGCTATAATTAGTAGTAGCTAGGGGTCTATCCTTATTTATATAAGTAGGGGGTCCTCTAGTACCCTCTAGAGGAGGTCTATATAGAACCTCAGGTAGATATTTCTAAGCATATCTAACTTAATAATATATAAGCTTAGGACTCCTATTATAGTATATTTATAATATAACTATAATAGCTTCTTATTAAGCCTAGGGCTCTTATAATTAGCTATAAAAAGCTAAACCTTATTACCTACTTCGTACTCCTCTATAGGTATCCTATACTAGTTTATATTCTCCTCGCTACGCTATTAGGTAGCTATAATACTTATTTAGATAAGCTCTACTACTTCTTATAGTCTTATTACTAGGAGGGTAGCTATTATATCCCCAGAGGGGTTCTCCTCTATTATATTATTTACTATAGGTATAGGGTTAGTATAGTACTTATATTCTAAGAAGAATAGCAAGAGCCTAGTTATATTAGTAAAGTTATTTTAAAGCGCTAGTTAAGTAATAAGTAGGAGCTACCCCTAGTTATCCTATACTTAGGTTATAAATACTTATAAGATAGCTTATATCTCCTAGTTTTACCTCTTAGTATTTCTATTAGTTTATAAGTAGTATATAATACTTAATAGCCTCCTTATACTAATAAGGTAATAGAATTTAGCCTAGAAGTAGGTTACCTAGTTAGACTCTTAATTACTAATTATACTACTTGGGAACCTATAGAACTAGAAGTAAGAGGTAAGGAACTAGTAGGTATAAGCTTCTACCTCTATAATACCTATCTGCTCTAATATTACTAACTTACTTAGCCTATTTAGTATAACCTATAAGTATTAGCTAGCGTTATCCTTTATAAGTAGTAGCTTTATAATAAAGTCTATTAAGAGGTCTAAGTATAAATAGGTAGATATTAATAGGGGCTTTAGGAAGCCCCTCTTAGCTTACCTCTAGATATATACCCCTCTATAGATATTATAATTCCTTATATATCTCTATATTATTTATACTTATCCTACCTAGTAGAACTACTAGATTACTATTTCTAGCGCGCTATTATAACCTAAGTAGTTAGTTATACTTAAGTTATAGCTCTATTTAATAATCTTTATATAGAGCTCCCCTAGTAAGTTATTATTATCCTCCCTACTAGGTACTTATAGCCTCCCCCTAAATATTAGCCTCCTCTAATTATTAATATTATACTTACTAATTTAAACCTTAGCTTTTATATCTAATAAGAAGCTCTGAAGTAAGTAAGTAACTATATAATATATAGCCTTATATATTATATCTTTCTTTATAGTTTCTAGCTATAGTACTTATAGTTTAGGGTTGCTATTAAAGACTATAATATCTAGGATATTAATATAGCCCTTCTAACTTCTCCTTACTAGGGGGCTAGTCATAAGGTCCTTATAGGGGTAGGTATAGCCTAGTATTAGCTATATAACCCTCCCCTGCTTCTACTTATTATCCTACCCTTATAGCGCGTCTTATTCTCTCTAAGAGAGGGTATTAGGGGCTATTACTTCCTTACTAGGGTAGGATTTAATAATAAAGTTATACTAGGAGGGCTCCTCTACTTACTAGCTCCAGCGCTCTATAAGGCGCTACTTTTTTATAAAGTATTTAAGCCCCTAGTAATTAGTTAATACCTTAAAGGTAGTTATACTATATAGCTCTACTCTCTATATATATAAGAAAGGACTGCCAAGAGCTCCTTATTATAAATAAGGTAGTAATACTCTATAAGCGAGAGCTTCTATAAGTAGAACGCGATAGGATACTAAGTACCCTCTAAGTTAACTTATAAGAGCACCCCTCTTAATATAAATCTTAAATAGTTAGTTTTAATAATAGTCTTATCTTCTAGATTAAATTAGTAAACTACTAGCTAGGTATTAAAGAGCTACTTAAGCTATAAGAAGGCTTATTCTTAATTATCTCCCTATTAGAATATTATATCCTTCCTAGTAAGTAGTATAAGTAGCTTAAGAGTATCCCTATATTCTAATATAAATATATTATAATACTTTATAAACCCTAGGAAGCTCTAGACCCCCTTTAGGGAGGTAGGGGGTAGCTATTTAGTAATTACCTAGAGTTTCTTAGGGTTATAGGAGAGACCCTCTCCTACTATTATAATAAACCCTATATACTTAACCCTCTTAACTAAGAACTTATACTTTATAAAGTTAAAGTTTAAGTCTATATCCGCTAGCCTCTAGAGGACCTCCTAGACCTTCCTCTTATAATCTTCTCTTATTGTATTAGAATAAATTAATATATTATTTATATAAGTAGTAATAAAGTTAATAAGGAAGTCCTATAAGATATTATTAATATATTACTATAAGCTAGTAGGGGCGCTAAGTAGGCTAAATAAGTAAACTATCTACTTAAATAATATATACTAGGTATAGAATATAGTTCTCTCTTAGTACTTCTTTACTACTCTTAACTTATAAAAAGCAATTATTATATCTAGCTTAATATATAACTTAGCTATACTTACTTAGCGTAATATTTTAGAGATTAATAAGAGGGAGTAGTAGTTTTTCTTAGTAATTATATCAAAGGCCCTATAATTAATATAGAAGCGAATCCCTTTACCTAGCTTCTTTATAAAGAGTATTAATACGCTAGTAGATAAGCTACTAGCCTTAATAAACCCCTTATTTAAGAGGCTTTATAAGGTCTTTTTTAATACTAGAAGCTATTCTCTTAGTATACTATAGAAAGGGCTCTAGGGGAGAAGTAGCTCCTTTCTATTTAGTCCTAGTATAAGATTAATCTAGTAGTTTACCCCTAGTTACCTTAGGGGTAGTAAGTAAGCCTTATTAGGGTTAAATAGGTTAGGAAACTCCCTTAAGACCTAGCTTAGTAGATAGTATTATTAATCCTCCTTTAGTTTTAGGTTTAAGGCTTTCTTAATATTAGCTAAGCTAGTAGCATATATTAATATTTTTATAATACCCTCCTAGTACTTACCTTATTATCTTACTAAGTATTAGTAGATTACTAAGCATAAGGGTATATTAAGGAACCTCGTAGCCTTTATTTCCTTTATAAGGAGCGTTTTTCCCTAGTTCTTTAAGTATAGCCTAACCTATCCCCTCTTATAATATACTTAGTAGGCTATAGTATTATAAATAACCTAGTTCTATTCTATCTAAGGGCGCCCTAAGAGGATATTAGGGTCTAAGTTATTAATTATATATATAAAAATACGCTAGGTATAACTACTTATTTCTAAGTTAAATACTATTATACCTAGCGTATTACTTAGTAATAGTCTACTAGGTATATACCTCCTTATAGGTTAATATCTCTTTTTAATATATAGAAAGTAAAGTTATTAAGCTAAGGAAATATTAATTATTATATAAGTATTACTCTTAGTATTTACTAGGGTATAAGCTAGATATCTTCTATTAACTCTAACTTAAATAATAATAAGCTTATTATTAGCTAGTTATTCCTATTTATATTCTTTTTAACTTAATATCTCCTCTTTAGTAAGCTCTAGGGTTTAATTTCGCTCTAGAGCTAGTCTTTTCCTAACTCCTTATTTTCTTTTAAAGAGTTAGCTACTACCTAGTAGTTATTTATAACCTTATAGTATACTAACTTTTCTTTTAAGGTTTTTATTTTTATAACCCTAGGTAGCTAGTCCTCTTTATTAGATTAGCGCTAGGTAATATAACCTCTAGCTCTATAAATATAATAGGTATAGGGGTCTTTTATACCCTTCTAAAGCTATTAGTATTATACTAGGGAGGTACCTAAGGAGGACCTAGAGTTTTAATATTCGCGTTGTTAGCGTTGAAGGGCGTGCCTCGCGCGGGCTTGGCGTTTTCATATGCGGGGTCTGGTGCTGATATAGTTAAGGGATAAGGAAGAGGGAGAGGCATAAGGCCCTGCTCGCAGAGCTTCTTATGCTTCTAGCTATAAGAACCTCTTAGGAAAGACCTCTTTAGTTAAGGAGTTACCTCTCGTATAGTAGCGTTCGCAGC
>JAVHLU010002715.1:0-16004 GCA_036785755.1 Colletotrichum ledebouriae
AGAGGGGATACTTATTATTATATTATAGCTAAGTAAGTAGACTTAGTAGTAGAAGCTAGGCGGGTTATTATATACCCTATAGAGTAGCCCTTCTTTAAGCAGGTCCTCTATATTATTAAGGTAGAGGCGGCCTAGGCCCCTTAGGGCTTAAATATTAGTAAGTATAGCTTACGCTAACTACTTTAATATAGAGAGAGCGTTACTAATAATAGCATAGTAGCGGATAAAGCGGTAATAGAGGCGGTATTAGTAGCGCGGGTAGTATATAAGAAGATAAGTCGATAGTTTCGTAGTTTAAATAATTAAAAACTACGTTATTATTAATATAAAGTTAAAGATCGTGAGGCTATCTAGTAGGGTATATATAAGTACGGCTATAGTTAGGAAAGTTACGATCACCTGACCGAAGGCTATATATTATTAGGAGGCGCGGAGTTAGAAGGTCTATTGCACTTAAGCAGGTAAAATCACTATATAGTAGCCAGAGGCCACCTAGGATTTATAGAACGTTATAATTCTAATAAAAGCCCTTAACTGTATTAAATTAATATAAGGAGCTTATTTATAAATCTTAACTATCTTTACTTCCTCTAGATAATACCTATTAATATTATAAATATAGCTAATAATTATTATTACTTTCTAGGCTTATTATAACTTGATTATTACTATTATATACTCTACTAGCTCTAAATTAACTAAGACCTTATTAATGTTCTATAAGTATTTTAAAATAGATTTATAAATCCCTAGATAAAACTTAATCTCTTCTTTATTATATTATAAAGTTAGTCCTTTAATAGCAAAATTATTAAAGAAGGCTTTAAAATAGCTAGGGATTAGGTTATATAAGATTCTAATTATAACTTATATAAACTAAGTAACTCAGTTCGTTACTCCTTAAGGTAATATATATATCTATAGTAATCTAATAGGTAATATAAACGTTATTAAGTCTCTATTTATAAAGTCCAAGGGGACTTAGTTATATTTTAAGAAGAAGTCTAGTAGTAATAATAACCAATATATAGCAAAGTCCTCTAAAACATCGTTTACTGAAGGGGGTAGTACTACGTCTTGTTAAGTTCGGAATTACGCCGCAGCCCCTTCGCAAAAGGACTATAATAAATTCACCTACTTTATAGGTATAATTCGGGAAATATTATATAAGTATTTTAACTTATATCCTCTACTACTTAAAGAAAATAATATAAAAACCCTATATATTCCTATTATTTATAAGTAAACCCTCTAAATATTACTATATAAGATTAGATATACGCTATACTAGGGCTAATTATATTAGAGCTAAATAAGCTACTAAGGCTCTTATAGCTTAGAAACGCCCTCGCTAAACCTTCTAGTAAGGTAAAAGCTACTATATAAGATAACCCCTTAACTTAAAAGGTTAACCTTTTAGTAAGGTATTAAAAGTAAATATTACTATATAAGAGGTAACTCCTTAACTAAAGAGGTCTTTCCTAAGAGGTTCTTATAGCTAGAAGTATAAGAAGCTCTACTACTATAAGCAAGGCCTTATACCTCTCCCTCTTCCTTATCCTTATCTAACTTATAATAAATCCTTAATTATATTAGCACTAGACCCCGTATATAAATATACTAAGCCTAAGCGAGGCACGCCCTTTAGTATAAATAACGCAGAGGGGATCGCTAGAGAGTTTAGCCTCGATGCGATCGATGAAACCCGCTCCTTTATTAACCACTCCGCTACACACCTACGTCCTATATTATAACTATATTTATCTTAGTTACTAAGTTAATAAGCCTTATCTTACTATCTTTTTTATATATAAGGAAGAATAGATTATAATAAGCTATATAACTTTACTTAAGGATTCCCTTCTTTAGTTTATCCTTTGAATTATAATAATATCCTACTCTAGCCCTCTTAATATTAAGATTTCTTTTACTTATTATACCTTATATAATACTATTTAAATTATTTATAGAGGGATAATAAAAGGGTATATAGAGCTATAATACTTAAATTCCTAGGCTAAAGCCTTTTCCCTTATAATAGGAATAGCTGAAAAAAGCTTCTTTTCTTTAAGCTATAAATAATTAATAATCTTAAGAATAGCTTCCTATTAAGCTCTCATAAGCCTCATTCCTTATATAATAGTTAAAAACTTTAGTATAATTAAGCTTATTAATAAAGCGCTAGGATCTAATATTATATTTTTCTTAGCTCTTGTTTATATCTTTAACTTCTACTCTAGGTCTCTATCTAGGGTTAAATTATTTAATATAGTATTATAAATAGGTTAAATCTTCTTATGTTTTATCTTATATATTATATTAATATCTTCTATTAGTAATATAGGTGTTATTAGGGCCTCTGGCCACTGCATAGTGATTTTACCTGCTCAAGTGCAACAGACCTTCTAACTCCGCGCCTCCTGACAATACACAGCCTTCGGTCACGTGATCATAACCTGATAACCTCCCAAGTTGCCGACCACCTCTCCTAACCATAGCCGCACTTATACGTGCCCACAGCCTCACGATCTTCAACTTCATATCGACAACAACGTGGTTTTTGATTATTCAACAGACTACGAAACTATCGACTTTATTTGTCGTGGGTTATAGGGATAAGGATAAGGATGAGGGAGAGGCATAAGGCCCTGCTCGCAGAGCTTCTTATACTTCTAGCTATAAGAACCTCTTAGGAAAGACCTCTCTAGTTAAGGAGTTACCTCTTATATAGTAGCGTTTACCTTTAGCACCTTACTAGAAGGTCGACCTTTTAGGTTAAGGAGTTATCTTATATAGTAGCTTTCGCAGCACCTTGCTAGAAGGTTTAGCGAGGGTGTTTCTAGGCTGCGAGAGCCTTAGTAGCCCGTTCAGCTCTAATATAATTAGCCCTAGTGCAGCGTGCGTCTAACTTTATAATATTTAGAGGGTTTGCTTATAAGTAGTAGGAATATATAGGGTTCTTATATTATTTTCCTTAACTAGTAGAGGGTATAGGTTAAAATACCTATATAGTATTTCCCGAATTATACCTGCGAACTAGGTGAATTTGTTATAGTCTTTTTGCGAAGGGGCTGCGGCGTAATTCCGAGCTTAATAGGTGTTATTAGCATAGGTTTATAATTATTATAAGAGAAAATAGTATTTATAGCTATAATAACTTTAACTCCTCTCTAATATACTAACTTATATTTCCTCCTAAGTACTTTCTTTTTTAATATTCTTTTCTTAGGTTTATAAATATAATATTAATAATTAATACTATAGCTATTATATTCTATTATATATCTAATACTTATAATTACTTTATAGATATTATTAAGCTTAGGAGTAACCTTATTTTAAATTATAATCTCTAGGACTTTATTAAAAATTAATCTAAACTCTTCAAGAATAGTAATAACTTCCTTATCTAGGTCTAATTATTACTAAGTTTTATCTAATAAGTTATAAGAGCTTTTAAAAGCTTATTAGATTGCTTTAATATCCTAGTATATCCTTATACTCTCTAGCGTTATATCTAGCTGTTCCTTATCCTTAGTATTATTAACTTATTAATTATCTCTTATAAGGTCTAAGCTTATTATTATATTAAGTCTATTAATAATAGCCTTTATTTCCTGTCTTTTATAAGAGATATAAGAGTATATTAATATTAAAAAAAAATAAAGTAATCTATTTTAATAATAATTTCTAAAAGTGAGTAGTTAAATCTCTTATATAGAATTAAGTTCGGAAATACGCCGCAGCCCCTTTGCAAAAAGATTATAATAAATTCACCTAGTTTATAAGTATAATTTCGGAAATACTATATAGGTATTTTAACCTATACCTTCTACTAGTTAAGGAAAATAATATAAGAACCCTATATATTCTTACTACTTATAAGTAAACCCTTATATAAAGTCGGACACGCGCTATACTAGGGCTAATTATACTATAGCTAAGGCCTCTGGCTACTGCATAGTGACTTTACCTGCTTCAGTGCAACAGACCTTCTAACTCCGCGCCTCCTGATAATATATAGCCTTCGGTTATATAATTATAACTTTCCTAACTATAGCTATACTTATACGTGCCTATAGCCTCACGATCTTTAACTTTATATTAATAATAACGTAGTTTTTAATTATTTAAACTATGAAACTATTAACGTTTCCTCTCGCGCACTACTTACGCTACTAATACTACCTCTATTACCGCTTCGTCCACTAGAGGTCGTTACTATCTTTATTATACCGTCGTTAGCAACGCTCTCTCTATTTAGCATAAGCTATACTTACTAACGTTTAAGCCCTAAGGGGCCTACTCTACCTCTACCTTAATAGTATAGAGGACCTGCTTAAAGAAGGGCTACTTTATAGGGTATATAATAACTTACCTAGCTTCTACTACTAAGTCTACTTACTTAGCTAAAATATAATAATAAATATCCCCTCTAGGGGTATTAATAAGAGCCCTCTTAAGGGCTATACTAATAATATACTCTCTATATATAATAGAGTAGTTAAAGAAAGAGCGGGTTTTATTAATTATATTAATACTAAACTCTCTAGCGAGGTCTTATATATTATTAGTATTAAAAGGTATACCTTGCATAGGCTTAGCGTTTTTATATATAAGGTCTAGTACTAATATAGTTAAGGATTTATTATAGGTTATAGGGATAAGGATAAGGAAGAGGGAGAGGTATAAGGCCCTACTTATAGAGCTTCTTATACTTCTAGCTATAAGAACCTCTTAGGAAAGACCTCTTTAGTTAAGGAGTTACCTCTTATATAATAGTATTTACCTTTAGTACCTTACTAGAAGGTCGACCTTTTAGGTTAAGGAGTTATCTTATATAGTAGCCTTTACCTTTAGTACCTTACTAGAAGGTTAACCTTTTAGGCTAAGGAGTGATCTTATATAGTAGCTTTTATAATACCTTATTAGAAGGTTTAGCGAGGGCGTTTCTAAGCTATAATAGCCTTAGTAGCCCGTTTAGCTCTAATATAATTAGCCCTAGTATAGCGCGTATCTAACTTTATAATATTTAGAGGGTTTACTTATGAGTAGTAGGAATATATAGGGTTCCTATATTATTTTCCTTACCTAGTAGAGGGTATAGGTTAAAATACCTATATAGTATTTCCCGAATTATACTTGCGAACTAGGTGAATTTGTTATAGTCTTTTTGCAAAGGGGCTGTAGCGTAATTCCGAACTTAATACTATAGCTAAACGGGCTACTAAGGCTCTCGTAGTAACGCCCTCGCTAAACCTTCTAGTAAGGTAAAAGCTACTATATAAGATAACTCCTTAACTTAAAAGGTTAACCTTCTAGTAAGGTACTAAAAGTGCTAGGAAAGCTACTATATAAGATAACTCCTTAACCTAAAAGGTTAACCTTCTAGTAAGGTACTAAAGATACTATAAATATTATTATATAAGAGGTAACTCCTTAACTAAAGAGGTCTTTCCTAAGAGATTCTTATAGCTAGAAGTATAAGAAGCTTTACTATAAGTAGGGCTTTATACCTCTCCCTCTTCCTTATCCTTATCCCTATAACCTATAATAAATCCTTAACTATATTAGCACTAGACCCTATATATAAATATACTAAGCCTAAGCGAGATATACCCTTGAGTATAAATAATATAGAGGGGGTTATTAGAGAGTTTAGCCTTAATATAATAAATAAAACCCGCTCTTTTATTAACTACTCTATTATATATAGAGAGTATATTATTAATATAGCCCTTAAGAGGGATCACTTTAATACCCCTATAGGGGACTCTATAAAGCGCGATAGTATTAGAGCTAAGTAAGTAAACTTAATAATAGAAGTTTAGTAAGTTATTATATACCCTATAGAGTAGCCCTTCTTCGAGCAGGTCCTCTATATTACTAAGGTAGAGGTAGCCTAGGTAGCCTAGGCCTATTAGGGCTTATTAGTAAGTATAGCTTACGCCGACTAATAGAGAGAGCGTTGCTAATAACGGTATAGCTAGCGGACGAAGCGGTGATAGAGGTAGTATTAGTAGCGCGGGTAGTGCGCGAGAGGATAAGTCGATAGTTTCGTAGTTTAAATAATTAAAAACTATATTATTATTAATATAAAGTTAAAGATCGTAAGGCTATTAATAGGTATATATAAGTGTAGCTATAGTTAGGAAAGGATCACGTGACCGAAGGCTATATATTATTAGGAGGCGCGGAGTTAGAAGGTGTATTACACTTACGCAGGTAAAATCACTATACAGTGGCTAGAGGCCTCTCTTATATAGAATAATAATAAGATATTAATCTTAATATTCCTAGACTAACGGACTCTAATAATCTAGTTTTATATAAAATCTAGTATTATTTAAGTCTTTAAGATAAAAGGGGCTCCTAATACTAGGTCTTCATTATAAATATTCTTAGGGAAATTAAAAAAGCTAATATCTTAAATCTAACTACTACTAATATAAATATTACTTATAATTATACTTATAAATTAGGTCCTCTACTCTCTATTAGTAATCCTATAGCTCCTTATATTTATCTTCACTATATTATTCTATAAGCCTAGGCGCTTAATATAACTTTTACTAATAAGGTTAATAGCCAGGCTATTATTAATAATCCCTCTAATTAGTATATTTATAGGGCTATAAAGGGTAATAGTAATCCACTAGTAGGTTATAATATAATCTAGGATAGTAATATACCTTAGTAGTAAAAGTAATATAGAATCCTAATCTTTTATTATATTACTTATTATAAAAATAGGATTAATCATATAGTAGTTAAATTAAATTACCTTAGTGTATAAATACTTAGGTAAGTTTATAGAAATAGCTACTAAGGTTACTTAGCCTTTAGAATAGTTCTTGTTATTATTCTATTAATCTATTTATTCTTAGAGCTCCTTATTACTAGCTCCTATCTTATTAAATTAATTTAAAAGCGTTATATTAGTAGGAATAAAAACCTCTTATGCCTTTAAGTTGTATCTATCCTTATACTTATTAATTATAGCTTTAATAGCGTTATAGATTATTTTATTCTAATTAGGCTAGTTTTAATAAAGGAAGGCTTTAGAGATAGCTACCTTCTTATTTACTCTCTTATTATATAGCTTAAGGGCAAGAGTATAGCTAGTTTATAAATTATTATATTAAATCTAAGGCTTATTTTCTTTATTATACTTTTACTATTTAACTTATTGCTTAGGGGTATTTAGTAGTATAATATCTTTAGCTTTTCTTTTATTATCTAAGAGCTTTATAACTCTCGAAGTAACTTTAATAGGAGGGTCTTAAATTATAAGTAGGTCTATTATTCAGGAAGACTATTAATGATAAGTATTATAAGGCTCTATATAATAGCCTTTAGCTTTCCCTCTTTTTACTATAGTAATATTTTCTATTAGATTAACATACTAGTTCTCTAGCTTAAAGCTAAAGAATATTATATTCATAAAGTTATATAATTATATAATATCTTTTAATATATTCGCAAAGCTAATAGATAGCTTAGGGCATACCTTATTATAATTAATAACCCTTATAACCTCCTCTAGAAGCTTTAGCTACTACTTCTCCACTAACTTACTTATAGTAATTATATAATATATAAAGATATTCTTCTTAATTATGATATATTTTAAAATTATCTAGCTATTCGTTAATTTATAGTTATTACCTTTATTCATAATACCTATCTTAACCATAGTACTTATATCTAAACTATTAATAAAGTAATAGGGAGATATATGATAGTAGACCCTATTCTAGCTAGCTTTAAGATAATTAATATAGCTTATAATAATATAATTCATAGCGCTATAAAACTAGTAGGTTCCTATAGCTTAGAAAGGTATATATTATAATAGCTTATCTTACTAGAAGCCTCTATAGCCTCCTCTTGCTCTATCTCTTTTGAATCCCTAATATTACTAATATCCTCTTTAATAATCTTTATATCTAGCTTATAAGTAAAAGTACTATTATTATTAGTATTGGTATTAAGTCTATAAATAGTCCTAAGATTATTATTTATAAGGTTTAGTAGCTTTTATAGTATTTAAATTAGAAGTATTATCTCCTTAGCTAGTAACTCTCTTAATAAGGGTTAAGATATCTATCTTATAATTAGCCTTATTAATATTCAAAGTCTTAAAGTTCTCTATAAGAGAGTTAATTATTAAGCTAATAATCTAGGCTATAGAGGGTTCCTTAGCTTTAGCTTTCTATTTTATTAGAATTATCTTTATAGGGACTTAAAGCGTTATTATTAGTTTAAGCTTAATAAAGCTAGATAACTATTAAAGTTCCTAGTAAGTAATAAATAATTTAATTAGAGTATTCTCTATTATAACCTATTACTTTAAAATAACTTTTATAAGCTAATAGCTAAGACTTTAAGTTATAGCTCTTATAGCTCTCTCTAAAAAGTAGAAATAAGTAATATAAATAAGCTGAGTATTAATAAGCTTTAGATCCCCCTATTAAATAGCTCTCTATTAAAGCTATTAAATAATAATAATTAATACTATAACCTAGGAAGGGTTATTATCCTTAATATAAGATCTTATAACTAGGTTCTAAAGATCCTTATTAAGGTCTTATTAAGACTTAAAGTCTATAAATCTAAACTAATATAGGAACTTCTCTTTAGCTTCTTTCTAAGTCTTAGCTTTATTAATATAAGACTTTATTATATCTTAGTAGTTATTAAAGCTATATATATAAGCTTTATTCTTTATATTATTATTAGTCTTATAATAAAGCTTTAGAAGGCTTTTATAATTAGGATTAAAGTTAGAGATACTAATACTAATAAACTTAAGCGCTTTAATAGAGTAGGGAGTTATTATTATAATAATAGGGCGTCTTATAAGGAGCTTAATAAGAGCTATAATATCCTAATTAATATAGGTTCCTTTAGGAGAATATAGAGTATTTAAGAGTATTACTTATATCTCTAAAGTAAGATTTATAGATCTATTTATATTATTATTAAAAGCTAGCTATCTTATAGTATAAGGTTATATCTTATTAAATAAAGCTCTTATAAATCTCTCTTTAAGCTATTTCCCCTTATTAAAAGAGGATCTAGTATTTAAATTAGCTAAGGAAGAAGAAGATATAATACTTATAGGTTTATAAATATTAAAGTTAGTATTATATAATTAAAATAATAAAGTCTTTCAGTTAATAAAATAAAGTTATTATCATAATAGTTTTTAAATAAAAAGATAAAATAAGTAGTTATAATTCTTTTTAAATAAAATAAAAAAAGAAATAATATAACCTAAATAAATAAATAAATATAGGAATGCTCTAATAATTTTAATCTTATTACTCTGGGCTCTTATAGATCTACTTTAAGTATAGAATTACGCCGCAGCCCCTTTATAAAAAGACTATAATAAATTCACCTAGTCTATAGATATAACTTAGAAAATATTATATAGGTATTTTAACCTATACCCTTTACTAGTTAAGGAAAATAATATAAAAACCTTATATATTCCTACTACTTATAAGCAAACCCTCTAAATATTACTATATAAAGCTAGATACGCGCTATACTAGGGCTAATTATATTAGAGCTAAACGGGCTACTAAGGCTATTATAGCCTAGAAAAGCCACTATATAAGATAACTCCTTAACCTAAAAGCTTAACCTTCTAGTAAGGTACTAAAAGTAAAAGCTACTATATAAAATAACTCCTTAATATAAAAGGTTAACCCTCTAGCAAGGTATTATAACTATTATTATATAAGAGGTAACTCCTTAACTAAAGAGGTCTTTCCTAAGAGGTTCTTATAGCTAGAAGTATAAGAAGCTCTATAAGTAGGGCCTTATACCTCTCCCTCTTCCTTGTCCTTATCTAACCTATAATAAATCCTTAACTATATTAGTACTAGACCTTATATATAAAAGCGCTAAGCCTGCGCGAGGTATACCTTTTAATACTAATAATATATAAGAGCTCGCTAGAGAGTTTAGTATTAATATAATTAATAAAACCCGCTCCTTTTTTAACTACTCTATTATATATAGAGAGTATATTATTATTATAGCCCTTAAGAGGGCCTACCTTAATACCCCTATCGGGGACTTTATAAGGCGTAATAATATTAGAGCTAAATAAGTAAACTTAGTAGTAGAAGTTTAGTAGGTTATTATATACCCTATAGAGTAGCCCTTCTTTAAGTAGGTTCTCTATATTACTAAGGTAGAGGTAGCCTAGGCAGCCTAGGCTTATTAGGGGAACGTTAGTAAGTATAGCTTATATCACCTATTTTACTATAGGGAGAGCGTTACTAATAATAGCATAGCTAGTAGATAAAGTAGTAATAGAGGTAGTATTTAATAGTAGTACGGGTAGTATATAAGAGGATAAGTCGATAGTTTTATAGTTTAAATAATTAAAACCCATGTTATTATTAATATAAAGTTAAAGATTATAAGGCTATCTAGTAGGGTATATATAAGTATAGCTATGGTTAGGAAAGGATTACGTAACCGAAGGCTATATATTATTAGGAGGCGTGGAGTTAGAAGGTCTATTGCACTTAAGCAGGTGAAATCACTATCCAGGGGCCAGAGGCCCTACTTTAAGTCTTATTACTTCATATAGAAAGGTCTTCCTAATAACGCTCTTATTTTAGAAGAATTTATAGCTTTATTATATTAATATCTCTTAAAAGTTAGTATATTACTTTTAATACTTAGGGCTATAATAATAAGGGGTTTATTAGTCTCTAGTTACTAATCTAGTTAATCTCGCTATACTTATTAGCTTAGTAAGACTACTAATCGCTATATTAGTCTTATATATAGCTATCCTAGCTACCTTAGCTATCACTTACTAGTTAAATAATAATAATTATAATAATATATAAGGAATAAGGAAAGGGATATGCTCGCTAGAACCTACTAATAGTATAAGAAAGGGAGAAAGGGAGGATTTTCAGGTTTATATCGTTCCTACCTTAATTTTATAAGAAAGCATAGCTATTCATATTCCCTTAGAACTAAGGTAAGTCTATAAATATCCCCCTCTCTTTTAAACTATATTCGTTATTAATTATATTATTATTATTTATTATTTATAGATTTCTAAGGCTATTATTATATTTAAAGTAGATTAATTATAAATATATATATATATTCATAGCAGGGATATATAGACGTAGCGATGGTACCTAACTCTCTAAGAAGCCTATAAAGATTATTAAAAAGAGTAAAAGAATCTACCTCGAGGTACTATTAGAAAAAGCTAGAACTAATAAGAACTAGAAAGATAATACATATTATAACTCTACTTATAAATAAGTAAGAATATTAAAAGTAAGCTCAAAAAATATATAAAGTAACTTATAGATCTAATTAAAAGAGAATATCTTAATTAAGTATAATTTCGCTAAGAAAGTACTAAAAAACGAGATATAGGATTATTAAGGTATTAATAGTAATAATATATAAATAATACTAAAGTCTGCTATACTCCTCTCCTCTACGCTCTACTTTATAGTCTTCTTATAATAGGCCTGTGCGCTAAGAGAGCTTTTTAAAAGCTGCGTAGCTAAGTCTATCTTATCCTATCCCACTACTACTCTTAATAAGCTAGTAACTTATAAGCAAGCAATCTGCTCTCTATATATAGATAATTGAATTTAAGCTATACTTATAGAGATAAAATAACTTAAAAATAATAATACTTAGAATATTATACCTAAACCTAGGGGAGTATATCCCCTAGGGGGCTGCTAGGTTTATAAAATAAAACATAATAATAATAATAATAATTGAGTTGAGTTCGGAATTATGCCGCAGCCCCTTCGCAAGAAGACTATAATAAATTCACCTAGTTCGTAAGTATAATTCGGGAAATACTATGCGGGTATTTTAACCTATGCCCTCTACTAGTTAAGGAAAATAATATAGGAACCCTATACGTTCCTACTACTCGCAAGCAAACCCTCTGAACATAATATTAACAATAATGATAATAATATAAAATATAAAGCCCGCTAGGTAGTTCAAGGTTTTAACTAACACGTTAGTATAGATTACTTTAAAACTTTTAGTACTACTTATAGGCCTGAAAGCTATAGATTTATATTAATATTTACTATAAAATATAACTATATATTAAAGCAGTTTAGTGTTACTACTGCTTCTACCTATGTAGATATTAATAAGGATCTATGTATGAGGATACCTACCAGTTTCTTATATAATAGAAATACTAATAAATTAATATATAACTATAATAATAACCCAACGGATAATAGCTTAATATACAAGCTAAATAAAGCCTTATATAGCTTAAAAGAAAGCCCGCGCCTATAGTATAAATACCTACGGTTAATACTACTTTAATATAACTTTAAAGTATCTCCTTATAATAAAGGAGTATTTATATTAAATAAAAATAACTATAAAGCTATTCTAGCTTATTATATTAATGATATGCTATTAGCTATTAATAATAATAATACTTATAATTATATATATAATAACCTATAAAAGCATTTAAGACTTTAATACTTAGGAGAGCCTAGCATCTATTTATTACTAATAATTCAAGCCTATACTTCATTATTATTAGTATATAAATAGATAATATAATTAGTCTCTAGCCTCTAGCTACCATATAGTAATTTTACCTACTTAAGTATAATAAGCCTTTTTACTCCGCGCCTCCTAATAATATATAGCCTCTAGTCACGTGATCCTCTCCTAACTATAGCTATACTTATACGTGCCCTACTAGATAGCCTCACGATTTTTAACTTTATATTAATAATAACGTGGTTTTTAATTATTTAAACTATGAAACTATCGACTTTTCCTCTTACGTACTACCTGCGCTGCTAATACCGCCTCTATTACCGCTTCGTCTACTAGTTATTACTATCTTTACTATGCTTATAGCGGAGTAGTTAATAAAGGAGCGGGTTTTATCGATCGTATCGAGGCTAAACTCTCTAGTAATTCCCTCTATATTATTTATACTAAAGGGTATACCTTACTTAGGCTTAGTATATTTATATATAAGGTCTAGTACTAATATAGTTAAGAGATAAGAATCAGGAAGATAGAGAGGTATAAGGCTTTACTTATAAAGCTTCTTATACTTCTAGCTATAAGAACCTCTTAGGAAAGACCTCTTTAGTTAAGGAGTTACTTCTTATATAATAGTATTTACTTTTAATACCTTACTAGAAGGTTAACTTTTTAGGTTAAGGAGTTATCTTATATAGTAGCTTTCGTAGCACTTTACTAGAAGGTTTAGCGAGGGTATTACTATAAGAGCCTTAGTAGCTTATTTAGCTCTAATATAATTAGCCCTAGTGCGGCATATATCTAACTTTATAATATTTAGAGGGTTTCTAAGTAATAGGAACGTATAGGGTTCCTATATTATTTTCCTTAACTAGTAGAGAGTATAAGTTAAAATACCTATATAGTATTTCCTGAATTATACTTACGAACTAGGTCAATTTATTATAGCTTTTTTATAAAGGGGCTGCGGCGTAATTCCGAACTTAATAATAGGACTCTTAATATTATAATAACTATATATATTAATAATATTCTAGTATATAGACTAGAGATACCTCTTAGCGCTATTTATAAGTATATAAGTAATATTATCCAGGTTAATAACCTTAGGGTACTTAATAACTTCTTTAAAATATAACTTACTTTTAATAAAGAGTATTAGAAAACTATAATTGGTTAAGAGATATATTTAATTAATATAGTAAGAGAGTTTATAGTAGAGGTTAGGTCTATAAATATACCTATTAATATAAGAGCGCTTAACTTTATAATCCCTAGTATAGAGACTATACTACATCTAAATCCCTAAGTATAGTACTAGAAAGTACTTAATAAAATTAGCTTTAAAGTACTTATAATATAGCTAGATCTCTCTTTTAGTATAGGATTTTAGTTATAGTTCTCCTATTATCTCAATAAATTATATAAGAAAGATATAGAGCGCTTAATATAATATATAAATATAAACCCCTCTCATATAATAAGTTATAAGAATAAATATAAGGCTAGAGACCTAAATAAATAGGGTCTTTATAGCTATATTAATACTAACTATACTAGCTATAAGGATATAATATATTTAATAATAAGTTAGATATTCATCATAGCTAATAGGCCTATATTATAGAGATCTTCATAATAAGTTATATTCTCTAAGTTATCTATAGAAGCTAAGTATTATATAATATTATTTATTACTTTAGAAGCGCTTTAGATATATAACTTCCTAAGTAAACTTAGTATAAGACTTAGAGAGCCCCTTTATATATAAATTAATAATATAAGAGTAATTATATTTATAAAAGAGGAGTTTATAGATTATTATATAAAGTATATATAGGTTTATAATTTCTTTATGTAAGAGGTTACTAAGTAAGGATAGATTAACTTTTAATATATATTATTAATAAATAATATAGCTAACTTATTTATAAACCTATTTAGAAGAATAATCGTTAAATAACTCTATAAAAAGAGTAATATAAAGCTATTTAGGGCTAGTATTACTATAGAGGAGTATATTGAGGTAATTTAAGCTTTATAAAACTAGGCTCTTATCGAGGAGGAGTATTATAACTATAAATAGCGCTATGTTATAATAAGCAGGCTATATATAGGTTAGATATATAATATATAGTATAAGGGCTTAATAGTATATAGAAGTATATAATAAGAGTGCGGGTTTTACTATAATAAGGTATAAGGATAGCTTCGCTCGTATAACTATAATTAACACGCTCGTTTAACCCCAGTTTCTGACCCCTAACTGCGCATGGGATCCTTGTTGTTATATCGCTAACAACAGCGACGCGCGTGGCCATGTGCTCTATTCTGTTTTGTCCGCCTCATGGGTGCAAGTATCATCACTTTCGGCTTCTGCAAGCAATCAGGGTTGGCTCGAGGCGAGACGCGGAATCTGGCTGTTGCCGGTCGTCTCACGTCACAACTTGTCCCATATCTCATATCCAGCTTCGCCTCAGGAGCAAAACAGGATCTTAAGAGGAATTAACTGGTAATTCGCGCTGTCCCCGTTAGTCACGAGATGGAGGTGTGGTGAGACACCATCGAGGTGCTGAATTTGTGGCCGTGTCTGGCCTCCCGCTCAGGACGCAGACCGCGGGATGGCCTACGTCGAGTTCCTCCTCGAAAGGCAAGGTCCAGGTGTAGTATAGATCACCTCAACAGTGACTGCATTATACCGCCGTGTTTCGACCACTCGAGCCTTGACTCCGTGCTGCCGCTGCTGCTGCTCCTTGGCCTGGATATTCCTAAGCTTCCGAGGCATGGATAACAATCCACCGGATGACAGATAGTAGAAGACGGGGAGAAGGTAGCGCGTGTGAAGGCTCGGAGGCGGCCCTACCTAGGAAGCGGCGGTTATTATGTCAAGGGGTTTGTCGTAGTCCACGATGTCGTCGAATCGCCGTCGTCGTGGGTGATTGCTGCTACTCATCCGGGATAAGGCGACATTGAGCGGACTGAACCCCTTGTCATGGACAAATACCGAGTGCTTACTTGGTAGAGATCGCAACCACGGAAACGAGCAGTTAGGGAGTATCTTCTGGTGCCTTTTTTTTTTCAACCCATGTTCAGCCACATGGGGGTAATTACATTTTCTCACACAAGTTTAACCCATATCATGTGCTTTTAGGGGGTATAGCAACTGCCAAACAATTACCCGGGGGTGTGGGGCGTCGCGGGCTCGCGTTTACCCCCTACTCACGTATGGGGGCAAAAAACCCCCGCACTACGTTAAAAAGTCGCTTCTACTCGATATTAATAGAGCTATATACTTAGCTTTAAAGGCTAAAAATATATATAAATATAATAAAAATAGTAGATATTTAACTATATATATATATATATATATATATATATAAGCTTTATTAAATTAGTTCTATATTCTATATATAAGATATATAAAGTTAAAGATTTAAAAGAATTCTTCATTTTCT
>JAVHLU010002716.1:0-15998 GCA_036785755.1 Colletotrichum ledebouriae
ATATAGAATTTAATATATTTTAAGAAGCTTATAGAGTTACTTATAGTTATAATAACTATACTATAGGATACTAGGGTAATAAAGCTCTACTATAGTTCACTTAGTAGAAAAGGCTTAAGGAGAATAAGGCTCTTTAGTAGTAGTTATAAGAAGCGCTTAGAATAAACCTAGCGCTACCTAAGGTTAATAATAATAATAGAGATACTTTATCTCTAATAATATTATTATTAATAATAACCCTAGCTAGTCTAGCCTATTTATACTTTAGTATATAGGAGGCTAGCTTAGATATCTATAAGGGGTTAGACCTAAGTTTATTTAATAAGAGGTTATTATAATACTATTTATTTAAGCTAAAGAGGAAAAGGGGAAGTTTTCCTCTCTAGTAGAGATTTTATTAGTCTATAGGGAATAACTAAATAAGCTCTAGGTAAGCCTTAGGTAGCTCCTTTAGGTAATAAACCTAAATAAAAGCCTAGGTAGGCTTAACCTAAGTATAGCTTATAATACTATCCCCCCTCCTAGCTAATCCCCCCCTAGGTATAAGCTAGGTTATAATTATTATTTATAACTAGCTTATATAGGGCTTTATACCTATCTATTATAATAATCTCTATAATAGCTTCTATAAGCTCCTAAGTAGGCTCTATATACCCCTCCTACTTAACTAGGACCTTATACCTCTACTCTTAGCTAACTACCTTCTATTACGCTATATATATCTCCTTTATATATTACTCGAATTTACTATTATTAGCTATAATTAGTAGTAGCTAGGGGTTTATTCTTATTTATATAAGTAAGGTATCCTCTAATACCCTCTAGAGGAGGTTTATATAAAACCTTAGGTAGTATTATAAGCTACGCCTAGGTTAAGCCTACCTAGGCTTCTGCCTAGGTTTACTACTTGAAGGAGCTACCTAGGGCTTACTTAGGGCTTACCTAGTTATTCCCTATAAACTAATAAAATCTTTACTAGAGAGAAAAACTTCCCCTTTTCTTCTTTAGCTTAAATAAATAATATTATAATAACCTCCTATTAAATAAACTTAGGTCTAACCCCTTATAAATTTAAGCTTATTACTATAATAATAATAATAAGTTAAGCGCTACTCCCTACTAGCTAGTAAAATAGTGAATAGTAATATAGCTAAAACTTAAGATAAGCTATTATAAGCTAATTTAGTAGTAGTAATAGAGTCCCTCTAGTAATAGTTATAAGAGGTTAAGCGAGGGAATAGCTAGTATATAGCTATATTAAGTTCGGAATTACGCCGTAGCCCCTTTATAAAAAGACCATAATAGATTTACCTAGTTTATAAGTATAATTCGGGAAATATTATATATATATTTTAACCTATACTCTCTACTAGTTAAGGAAAATAATATAAGAACCCTATATATTCCTACTACTTATAACTAAACCCTTATATAAAGTTAGATACGCGCTATACTAGGGCTAATTATATTAGAGCTAAACGGGCTACTAAGGCTCTTATAATAACGCCCTCGCTAAACCTTCTAGTAAGGTACTATAAAAGCTACTATATAAGATAACTCCTTAACCTAAAAGGTTAACCTTCTAGTAAGGTAAATATTACTATATAAGAAGTAACTCCTTAACTAAAGAGGTCTTTCCTAAGAGGTTCTTATAGCTAGAAGTATAAGAAGCTCTACTACTATAAGTAGGGCTTTATACCTCTCCCTCTTCCTTATCCTTATCCCTTAACTATATTAGTATTAGACTTTATATATAAATATATTAAGCCTAAGCGAGGTATACCCTTTAGTATAAATAATATAGAGGGGGTTACTAGAGAGTTTAGCCTTAATATAATTAATAAACCCCGCTCCTTTATTAACTACTCTACTATATATAGAGAGTATATTATTAATATAGCCCTTAAGAGGACTTACCTTAATATACCTATAAGGGACTCTATAAGGTATAATAATATTAGAGCTAAGTAAATAAACTTAGTAGTAGAAGTTTAGTAGGTTATTATATACCTTATAGAGTAGCCCTTCTTCGAGTAAGTCCTCTATATTACTAAGGTAGAGGTAGCCTAGGTAGCCTAGGCTTAATAGGGGAATATTAGTAAGTATAGCTTATGCTAACTACTTTAATATAGAGAGAGCGTTGCTAATAATAGTATAGCTACTAGCGGATAAAGTAGTAATAGAGGCGGTATTAGCTGCGCGGGTAGTGCGCGAGAGGAAAAATTAATAGTTTTATAGTCTATTAAATAATTAAAAACTACGTTATTATTAATATAAAGTTAAAAATCGTGAGGCTATCTAGTAGGGTATATATAAGTATAGCTATAGTTAGGAAAGGATCACGTGACTAAAGGCTATATATTGTTAGGAGGCGCGGAGTTAGAAGGTCTATTGCACTTAAGCAGGTAAAATCACTATGCAGTGGCCAGAGGCCGTATATAGCTATATAAACCCCTATAAGTATTATTAATAAGGTATTAGTAATACCTAGTATAATATACTAGAAGCTATTACCCTTATCTCTAAAGCTTTTAAGTAAATAGAAGGAATATACTACCTAGGTATAATAAATAAGGTATAAGACTACTATAAATAAGGCGTTCTATACTATAGATATAGAGGTATAATACCTTATTAACTCCTATTTAGATATTATAGCCTAATAAGTAGTCTCTACTTTCTATAGAGCTAAGGGGAGTAGGGGAAAATATAACCCTAAGGATTTTATAGCTTACCTAGATTAGATATATAAGGACCTAAATATCTAGTTATAAGCTATAGCCTAATTATAAACCCTCTAATAAAAAGAGAATAAATCCCTAGTAACTTTCTTATTAAGATTTAAATAAATACTAGCTAATATAAGTAATATAAACTAGCTTAGTTAAGTCTAGATCTTATTTTTAGAAGCTACCCTTACCCCTAGGCTAAGGGATTAGCTAATTACTATTAACTTACTAGTTAATTATAATAGCTAGCTCTTAAAGGTCTAGAGTATTATATAGAAAGTAGAGCGCTAGAAGGTTACTAGTAACTACTTAATAACTTACTAGAGACCTATTACTAAGAATACTAAGGGGGATATTTATATAACTAGAGCTATATATATCTTATAAGTTAATAAAGTAAGGCGCTATAACTATTAAAACTCTAGGTCCTCCTTAAGTACCTCCCTAGTATAATCTTAATAGCTTTAAAAGGGTATAAGGGACCCCTATACTTATTATATTTATAAAGCTAGAGATTATATTACATAGCGCTATTTTAATAAAGAGGATTAGCTACCTAGAGTTATAAAAGTAAAGACTTTAAAAGAAAAGCTAGTATATTATAAGGTTATAAATAACTACTAGGTAGTAATTAACTCTTTAGAAGAAAATAAGGAGTTAGGAAAAGACTAACTCTAGAGTATAATTAAGCTATAAAGCTTACTAAGGAGGAGATATTAAGTTAGAAAGAATATAAATAAGAATAACTAGCTAATAATAAGCTTATTATTATTTAAGTTAGAGTTAATAGAGGATATCTAGCTTATACCCTAGTAAATATTATAAGTAATACTTATATAATAATTAACTTTTCCCTAGTTTAATACCTCTACTTTCTATATATAAAGAAGAGATACTAACTTATAAGAGAGTATATACTTAGTATATTATTACTAAGTAATACGCTAGGTATAATATTATTTAACCTAGAGATAAGTAGTTCTACCTAGTATATCTTTATATATATAATTAATAGCCTAGATCCTAATATCCTCTTAGGGCGCCCTTAGATAGAGTAGAGCTAGGTTATTTATAATACTATAGCTTATTAAGTATATTATAGGAGAGAATAAGTTAGGCTATACCTAAAGGACTAAGAAGAAACGCCCCTTATAAAGGAAATAAGGGCTATAAGGTTCCTTAATATACCTTCGTTCTCTATAATTTACTAATATTTAATAAGATAATAGGGCGAGTATTAGGAGGGTATTATAGAAGTACTAGTATAAGCTATTAGCTTAGCTAATATTAAGAAAAGCCTTAAACCTAAAACTAAAGGAGGATTAATAATATTATCTACTAAGCTAAGTCTTAAAGGAGTTTCTTAACTTATTTAACCCTAATAAGGCTTACTTATTACCCCCTAGGTAACTAGGGGTAAATTACTAAATTAACCTTATATTAGGACTAGATAGGAGGGAGCTACTACTTCCCTAGGGCCCCCTTTATAATATATTAAGAGAAGAGCTATTAATACTAAAAGAAACCTTATAAGACCTCCTAGATAAGGGGTTTATTAAAGCTAGTAGCTTACTTACTAGGGTATTAATACTCTTTATAAGAAAGCTAGATAGGGGAATTTGCTTCTATATTAACTATAAGGCTCTTAATATAATTACTAAGAAAGACTATTACCCCCTCCTATTAATTTCTAAGACGTTATATTAAGTAAGTATAGCTAAGTAATATACTAAGCTAGATATAATAATAACTTTCTATAGGTTAAGGGTAATAGAGGAGTATTAAGAGAGAACTATATTTTATACCTAGTATAGGTTATTTAAATAAGTAGTTTATTTATTTAGCTTAACTAGTACCCCTACTAGCTTCTAGTAATATATTAATAATACCCTATAGGACTTCCTTAATAACTTTATTACTATTTATATAAATAATATGTTAATTTACTCTAATAGAACGACGGAAAACTATAAAAAGAAGGTCTAGGAGGTCCTCTAGAGGCTAGTAGATATAGGCCTAAACCTCGATCCTATAAAGTATAAGTTCTTAGTTAAGAGGGTTAAGTATATAGGGTTTATTATAATAGCAGGAGAGGGTCTCTCCTATAACCCTAAGAAACTCTACGTAATTACTAAGTAATTACCTCCTACCTCCCTAAAAGGGGTCTAGAGCTTCCTAGGGTTTATAAATTATTATAATATATTTATACTAAAATATAGGGATATTATTAAACTATTTATACTACTTATAAAGAAGAATATAATATTCTAATAGAGAGATAATTAAAAATAAGCCTTCTTATAACTTAAGTCGCTTTTTAATACCTAGCTAGTACTCTATTAGTTTAGTTTAGAAAATAAGATTATTATTAAAACTAACTATTTAAGATTTATACTAGGAGGGGTATTCTTATAAGTCGACCTAGAGGGTATTTAGTATCTTATAGCGTTCTACTTATAGAAGCTCTCGCTTATAGAGTATAACTACCCTATTTATAATAAGGAGCTCCTAGTAGTCCTTTTTTACTTATATATATAGAGAGTAGAGCTATATAATATAACTACCTTTAAGATACTAACTAATTACTAGGGGTTTAAATACTTTATAAAGAAGTAGCGCCTTATAGAGCGCTAGAGCTAATAAGTAAAGGAGCTATCTTAATATAATTTTACTATGGCCTCTGGCCACTGCATAGTGATTTTACCTGCTTAAGTGCAATAGACCTTCTAACTCCGCGCCTCCTAATAATATATAGCCTTTAGTCACGTGATCCTTTCCTAACTATAGCTATACTTATATATACCCTACTAGATAGCCTCACGATTTTTAACTTTATATTAATAATAACGTAGTTTTTAATTATTTAATAGACTATAAAACTATTAATTTTTCCTCTCGCGCACTACCCGCGCAGCTAATACCGCCTCTATTACCGCTTCGTCCGCTAGAAGTTATTACTATCTTTCTCCTTTTATTCAATTAGGTTAGCTAACGCCTTCGCAGCTATACTATTATTAGCAACGCTCTCTATATATTAAAGTAGTTAGTATAAGCTATACTTACTAATATTTACCTAGGCTACCTAGGCTACCTCTACCTTAGTAATATAGAGGACTTACTTAAAGAAGGGCTACTCTATAGGGTATATAATAACCTACTAAACTTCTACTACTAAGTTTACTTATTTAGCTCTAATATTATTATACCTTATAGAGTCCCCTATAGGGGTATTAAGGTAAGCCCTCTTAAGGGCTATATTAATAATACGCTCTCTATATATAGTAGAGTAGTTAATAAAGGAGCGGGTTTTATTAATTATATTAAGGCTAAACTCTCTAGTAACCCCCTCTATATTATTTATATTAAACGATATACCTCGCTTAAGCTTAGCGTATTTATATATAAGGTTTAGTACTAATATAATTAAGAGATAAGGATAAGGAAGAGGGAGAGGTATAAGGCCTTACTTATAGTAGCAGAGCTTCTTATACTTCTAGCTATAAGAACCTCTTAGGAAAGACCTCTTTAGTTAAGAAGTTACCTCTTATATAATAGTATTTATAATACCTTACTAGAAGGTTAACCTTTTAGATTAAGGAGTTATCTTATATAGTAGCTTTTATAGTACTTTTAGTACCTTACTAGAAGGTTAACCTTTTAGGTTAAGGAGTTATCTTATATAGTAGCTTTTACCTTACTAGAAGGTTTAGCGAGGGCGTTTCTAGGCCACGAGAGCCTTAGTAGCCCGTTTAGCTCTAATATAATTAGCCCTAGTATAGCGTATATCTGACTTTATACGAGTGTTTACTTATAAGTAGTAAGAATATATAGGGTTCCTATATTATTTTCCTTAACTAGTAGAGGGTATAAGTTAAAATACCTATATAGTATTTCCTAAATTATACTTATAAACTAGGTAAATTTGTTATAGTCTTTTTACGAAGGGGCTATAGCGTAATTCCGAACTCAATATAATTTTACTATTAAATACCGCCCTAGTAAGGAAGTAGTAGCCCTTAATACCCTCTCTTAGAGAGAATAGGATATATTATAAGAGTAGGATAATAAGTAAAAGTAAGGGAGGGTCTTATAGCTAATATTAAACTATACCTACCCTTATAGGGACCCTATAGCTAGCCCCCTAGTAAGGAGAAGTTAAAAGGGCTATACTAATATCCTAGATACTATAGTCTTTAATAATAACCCTAAACTATAAGCGCTATAGCTAGAAACTATAAAGAAGGATATAATATATAAGGCTACGTACTACGTAGTTACTTACTAGCTTTAGAGCTCTTATTAAATATAAAGGCTAAGGTTTAAATTAGTAAGTATAATATTAATAGTTAGAGAAGGCTAATATTTAGAGGGAGGTTATAAGTACTTAATAGGGAGAATAATAATAACTTACTAAGTAAGCTCTATATAAAGATTATTTAGTAGAGCTATAACTTAAGTATAACTACTTACTTAGGCTATAATAGCACGCTAGAAATAATAAGCTAGTAGTTCTATTAGCTAGGATAATTATAGATAATATAGAGATTTATAAGGAACTACGATATCTATAGAGGGATATATATCTAGAGGTAAGCTAAGAGGGGCTTCCTAAAGCCCCTAATAGTACCTACCTAGTTATACTTAGACCTCTTAATAGACTTTATTATAAACTTACTACTTATAAAGGATAATACTAGCTAATACTTATAAGTTATAATAAATAAGCTAGGTAAGTTAGTAATATTAGAGGAGATAGGTATTATATAAATAGAAGCTTATACCTACTAGTTCCTTACCTCCTACTTCTAGTTCTATAAGTTCTTATATAATATTATTAGTAATTAAGGGTCTAATTAAATAAGCTACTTCTAGGCTAATTCTACTACCTTATTAATATAAGGAGGTTATTAAGTATTATATACTATTTATAAACTAATAGTAATATTAAGAGGTAGAACTAAGAGATATAAGCTATCTTATAGGTATTTATAACCTAGGTATAGGATAACTAGGGGTAGCTCCTACCTACTACCTAGCTAGCGCTCTATAATAGGGTTAGTAATATAACTAGGCTCTTACTATTCTTCTTAGAATATAAGTACTATACTAACTATATACTTATAGTAGATAATATAATAAAGGAGGCCCCCTCTAGGGATATAATAGCTACTCTCTTAATAATAAGGCTATAAGAGGTAATAGACTTTATCTTTTATATATTATAGCTACTTAATAGTATAGTAAGGAGAATATAAACTAGTATAGGATACTTATAGAGGAGTATTAAGTAAGTAATAAGGTTTAGCTTTTAATAACTAACTATAAGAGCCCTAGGCCTAGTAAGAAGCTATTATAATTATATTATAAGTATATTATAGTTAGAGTCCTAAGCCTATATATTATTAAGTTAGATATACCTAGTAATATCTACTTAAGGTTCTATATAGACCTCCTCTAGAGGGTACTAGAGGACCTCTTACTTATATAAATAAGGATAGACCCCTAGCTACTACTAATTATAGCTAATAATAGCAAATTTAAGTAGTATATAGAGGAGATATATATAGCGTGATAGAAAGTAGTTAGGTAAGAGTAGAGGCGCGAGGTCTTGAGCTCGGAATTACGCCGCAGCCCCTTCGCAAAAAGACTATAATAAATTCACCCAGTTCGCAGGCATAATTCGGGAAACACTATATAGGTATTTTAACCTATACCCTCTACTAGTTAAGGAAAATAATATAGGAACCCTATATATTCCTACTACTCGCAAGCAAACCCTCTGAATATTACCGCATAAAGTCGGACGCGCGCCGCACCGGGGCTGATTATATCGGAGCCGAACGGGCCACTAAGGCTCTCGTAGCAACGCCCTCGCTGAACCTTCCAGCAAGGTGAAAGCCACCATATGAGATAACTCCTTAACCCAAAAGGTCGACCTTCCAGCAAGGTGCTGAAGGTGCTGCGAACGCCACCATACGAGAGGTGACTCCTTAACGTGGTTAGGAAAGGTGGTCGGCAAGATCACGTGACCGAAGGCTGTGTATTGTCAGGAGGCGCGGAGTTAGAAGGTCTGTTGCACTTGAGCAGGTAAAATCACTATGCAGTGGCCAGAGGCCGGCGCGAGGTCTTAGTTAAATAGAAAGGGTATATAGAGCCTATCTAGGAGCTTATAGAGGCTATTATAAAGATTACTATAATAGATAGGTATAAAGCCCTATATAAGCTAGTTATATATAATAATAATAACCTAGCTTATACCTAGGAGGGGATTAGCTAGGAGGGGGGATAGTATTATAAGCTATACCTAGGTTAAGCCTACCTAGGCTTTTACCTAGGTTTATTACTTTAAGGAGCTACCTAAGGCTTACCTAGGGCTTACCTAATTATTCCCTATAGACTAGCGAAATCTCTACTAGAGAGGAAAACTTCCCCTTTTCCTCTTTAGCTTAAATAAATAGTATTATAGAGACCTCCTATTAAATAAACTTAGGTCTAACCCCTCGTAGGTGGATATTACTTAGTATATCTAACTTAATAATATATAAGCTTAGGACTCTTATTATAATATATTTATAATATAACTATAATAGCTTCTTACTAGGCCTAGGGCTCTTATAATTAGCTATTAAAAGCTAAACCTTATTACTTACCTAATACTCCTCTATAGATATCTTATATTAATTTATATTCTCCTTATTATATTACTAAGTAGTTATAATACTTACTTAGATGAAGTTTACTACTTCTTATAGTCTTATTACTAGGAGGGTAGCTATTATATCCCTAGAGGGGGTCTCCCTTATTATATTATTTATAATAAGTATAGGGTTAGTATAATACTTATATTCTAAGAAGAATAACGAGAGCTTAGTTATATTACTAACTTTATTATAAAGTACTAGCTAAGTAATAAGTAAGAGCTACCCCTAGTTATCCTATACCTAGGTTATAAATACCTATAAAATAGCTTATATCTCCTAGTTTTACTTCTTAATATTACTATTAGTTTATAAATAGTATATAATACTTAATAACCTCCTTATATTAATAAGGTAGTAGAATTAGCCTAGAAGTAGCTTATCTAATTAGACCCTTAATTACTAATAATATTATATAAGAACTTATAGAACTAGAAGTAGGAGGTAAGGAACTAGTAAGTATAAGCTTCTACCTCTATAGTACTTATCTCCTCTAGTATTACTAACTTACCTAGCTTATTTATTATAACTTATAAGTATTAGCTAGTATTATCCTTTATAAGTAGTAAGTTTATAATAAAGTTTATTAAGAGGTCTAAGTATAAATAAGTAGGTATTAATAGGGGCTTTAGGAAGCCCCTCTTAGCTTATCTCTAGATATATATCCCTCTATAGATATTATAATTTATTATAAATCTCTATATTATTTATAAATATTCTAGTTAGTAGAGCTACTAGCTTACTATTTCTAGTATACTATTATAGCCTTAGTAGGTAGTTATATTTACGTTATAGCTCTACTAAATAATCTTTATATAGAGCTTACTTAGTAAGTTATTATTATTCTCCCTACTAAGTACTTATAACCTCCCTCTAAATATTAGCCTTCCCTAACTATTAATATTATACTTACTAATTTAAACCTTAGCTTTAATATCTAATAGGAAGCTCTAAAGCTAGTAAGTAACTATATAATATAAAGCTTTATATATTATATCCTTATTTATAGTTTCTAGCTATAGCGCTTATAGTTTAGTTTTATTATTAAAGACTATAATATCTAGGATATTAGTATAGCCCTTTTAACTTCTCCTTACTAGGGGGCTAGCTATAGGGTCCCTATAAGGGTAGGTATAGTTTAATATTAGCTATAAGACCCTCCCTTACTTTTACTTATTATCCTACTCTTATAATATATCCTATTCTCTCTAAGAGAGGGTATTAAGGGCTATTACTTCCTTACTAGGGTAGTATTTAATAGTAAAGTTATACTAGGATAGCTTCTCTACTTACTAGCTCTAGTACTCTATAAGGCGCTAATTTCTATAAAGTATTTAAGCCCCTAGTAGTTAGTTAGTACCTTAGAGGTAGTTATATTATATAGCTCTACTCTCTATATATATAAGTAAGAAAGAACTACTAGGAGCTCCTTGTTATAAATAGAGTAGTTATTAAGCTCGGAATTACGCCGCAGCCCTTCGCAAAAAGACTATAACAAATTCACCTAGTTCGCAAGCATAATTTAGGAAATACTATATAGGTATTTTAACCTATACCCTCTATTAGTTAAGGAAAATAATATAGGAACCCTATATATTCCTACTACTTGCAAGCAAACCCTCTAAATATTACTATATAAAGTCGGACGCGCGCCGCACTAGGGCTAATTATGTTAGAGCCGAACGGGCTACTAAGGCTCTCGTGGCCTAGAAAAGCTACTATACGAGATAACTCTTAACCCAAAAGGTCGACCTTCTAGTAAGGTAAACGCCACTATACGAGAGGTGACTCCTTAACTAAAGAGGTCTTTCCTAAGAGGTTCTCATAGAGTAGTTATACTCTATAGGTAACAGCTTCTATAAGTAGAATACTATAAGATACTAAGTACCCTCTAGGTTAATTTATAAGAATACCCCTCTTAGTATAAATCCTAAATAATTAGTTTTAATAATAATCTTATCTTTAAGGTTAAACTAATAGAGTATTAGCTAGGTATTAAAAAGCTACTTAAGCTATAAAAAGGCTTCTTCTTAGTTATCTCCTTATTAGAATATTATATTCTTCTTAATAAGTAGTATAAATAGTTTAATAATATCCCTATATTCTAGTATAAATATATTATAATAGTTTATAAGCCCTAGGAAGCTCTAGACCCCCTTTAAAGAGGTAGGAAGTAATTACTTAGTAATTACCTAGAGTTTCTTAGGGTTATAAGAAAGACCCTCTCTTATTATTATAATAAACCCTATATACTTAACCCTCTTAATTAAGAACTTATATTGTATAAGGTCGAGGTTTAGCTCTATATCTACTAGCCTCTAGAGGACCTCCTAAACCTTCTTCTTATAGTTTTTCTTTATTCTATTAGAATAAATTAATATATTATCTATATAAGTAGTGATAAAGTTATTAAGGGAGTCCTATAAAGTATTATTAATATACTACTAGAAGCTAATAGGGGCGCTAGTGAAGCTAAATAAGTAAACTACTTACTTAAATAACTTATATTAAGTATAAAATATAGTTCTCTCTTAGTACTCCTCTATTACTCTTAACTTATAAAAAGCTATTATTATATCTAATTTAATATATTACTTAGCTATACTTACTTAGTATAATATCTTAGAGATTAGTAAGAGGGGGTAATAGTCCTTTTTAGTAATTATATTAAGGGCTTATAGTTAATATAAAAGTAAATTCCTCCCCCTAGCTTCCTTATAAAGAGTATTAATACTCTAGTAAGTAAGCTACTAGCCTTAATAAACCCCTTATCTAGGAGGTTTTATAAGTATTTTTTAATACTAATAGCTCTTCTCTTAATATATTATAAAGGGGGCTCTAAAGAAGTAGTAGCTCTTTTCTATCTAGTCCTAATATAAGGTTAATTTAATAATTTACCCCTAATTACCTAGGGGGTAGTAAGTAAGCCTTATTAAGGTTAAATAGGTTAGAAAAGTCCCTTAAAACCTAGCTTAATAAATAGTATGACTAATCCTCTTTTAGTTTTAGGTTTAAAGCTTTCTTAATATTAGCTAAGCTAATAGCTTATATTAATACCTCTTTAATACCCTCCTAATACTTACCTTATTATCTTACTTAGTATGAGTAGATTATAGAGAATAAGGGTATATTAAGGAACCTTATAGCCCTTATTTCCTTTATAAGGGGCGTTTCTTCTCAGTCCTTTAGGTATAGCCTAACTTATTCTCTCCTATAATATACTTAATAAGCTATAGTATAATAAATAAACTAGCTCTACTCTATCTAAGGGCGCCCTAAGAGGATATTAGGGTCTAGGCTATTAATTATATATATAAAGATATACTAGGTATAACTACTTATCTCTAGGTTAAATAATATTATACCTAGCGTATTACTTAGTAATAATCTACTAAGTATATACTCTCTTATAAGTTAGTATCTCTTCTTTATATATAGAAAGTAGAGGTATTAAGCTAGGGAAAAGTTAATTATTATATAAGTATTACTCCTAATATCTACTAAAGTATAAGCTAGATATCCTCTATTAACTTTAACTTAAATAATAATAAGCTTATTATTAGCTAGTTATTTCTATTTATATTCTTCCTAACCTAATATCTCCTCTTTAGTAAGCTCTAGGGCTTAATTTCGCTTTAGAGTTAATTTCTTCCTAACTCCTTATTTTTTTCTTAAGAGTTAGCTATTACCTAGTAGTTATCTATAACCTTATAATATATTAGTTCTTCCTTTAAGGTTTTTACTTTTATAACCCTAGGTAGCTAGTTCTCTTTATTAGGGTAGCGCTAGGTAATATAACCTCTAGCTCTATAAGTACAATAAATATAGGGGTCC
The DNA here is from genome assembly GCA_036785755.1 of Colletotrichum ledebouriae. Lineage (NCBI taxonomy): Eukaryota > Fungi > Ascomycota > Sordariomycetes > Glomerellales > Glomerellaceae > Colletotrichum > Colletotrichum ledebouriae. The sequence goes on from JAVHLU010002716.1 coordinate 13,262, forward strand.
CTTATATTTTTCTAAGGCTATTAGTATTATACTAGGGAGGTATCTAAGGAGGACCTAGAGTTTTAATAGTTATAATATCTCGCTTCCTTAACTAATAAGATATATATAGCTCTAGTTATATAAGTATCCCCTTTAGTATTTTTAATAGTAGGTCTCTAGTAGGTTACTAAATAGTTACTAGAGACCTTTTAGCGCTCTATTTTCTATATAATACTCTAAACCTTTAAGAGTTAGCTATTATAATTAGCTAGTAGGTTAATAATAATTAGCTAATTCCTTAGCCTAGGGGTAAGAGAGGCCTCTAGAAGCGAGATCTAAACTTAACTAAGCTAGTTTATACTACTTATATTAACTAGTATTTACTTAAATCTTAATAAGAAGGTTACTAGGGATTTATTCTCTTTTTACTAGAGGGTTTATAGTTGAGCTATAGCTTATAACTAGATATTTAGGTCCTTATATATCTAGTCTAGGTAAGCTATAAAGTCTTTAGGGTTATATTTCCCTATACCCCCCCTAGCTTTATAAGAAGTAGAGACTACTTACTAAGATATAATATCTAAGTAGGAGTTAATAAGGTATTATATCTCTATATCTATAATATAGAATACCCTATCTATAGTAATCTTATACCTGATTTATTATACCTAGGTAGTATATTCCTTCTACTTACTTAAAAGTTTCAAGGGTAGGGGTAGTAATTTCTAGTATATTATACTAGGTATTACTAGTATATTATTAATAGTACTTATAGGGATTTATATAGCTATACGTTAGCTATTCCCCTACTTAACCTCTTATAACTATTACTAGAGGGACTCTATTACTACTACTAAATTAGCTTATATTAGCTTATCTTAAATTTTAGCTATATTACTATTAACTGTTCTACTAATTAGTAGAGAGGAGCGCTTAACCTATTATTATTATTATAATAATAAGCTTAAATATATAAGGGGTTAGACCTAAGTTTATTTAATAAGAGGTTACTATAATACTATTTATTTAAGCTAAAGAGGAAAAAGGGAAGTTTTCCTCTCTAGTAGAGATTTCGCTAGTCTATAGGGAATAACTAAGTAAGCCCTAGGTAGGCCCTAGGTAGCTCCCTAAGGTAGTAAACCTAGGTAGAAGCCTAGGTAGGCTTAACCCGGGCGTAGCCCGTAAGAATATTATAATAATAAACGCCCTATTACTTAGAGAGCTTATTATAATATTTAAACTAATTATAAACTACTTTAAGGATTTTTAAATAAAGTTTATAAAGGATTACTACTTAAAGGGATCTATAAGTTAGATTATATAGTTAATATAAATATAAATTATACTTATAATATATAAGGTTACTCTTAGGGATTACTTAACCCCTATAGAGGATCTTTATATAATAGCTAAGATATATAATAATCTTATAAAAGAATTATAATTACTTATAATATATATTTAGAATACTTCTAAGATATAAGAGAGTCTTTTATAGATATATACTAGCGCTAGTATTATACTATAAGGCTAATTATAAGACTGGATATATATACTAAAGCTTGTAAAAAGCAATCTAATAGTATACATATTAAAGGTTAATAAATTATAATATAGATATTAATAATTAAGTAGTACTATCTCTCCTAAAGATACCATTTAAGTATTTATTTAAGGAATAAAGAATTAATATTATAACTAGGCTATATATTAATAATTAAAGTATTATAAAGGTATTATTAAGTTAGTTAAGGGGCTTATAATAGATCTATAGGATAACGCTTATATAACTAGTAAAATAAAGGCTATACTTAGCCTCTGGCTACTGCATAGTGATTTTACCTACTTAAGTGCAAAAGACCTTCTAACTCCGCGCCTCCTAATAATATATAGCCTTCGGTTATATAATTATAACTCTCCTAACTATAGCTGTACTTATATATACCTATAGCCTCACGATCTTTAACTTTATATCGATAATAACGTGGTTTTTAATTATTTAAACTATAAAACTATCGACTTTTCCTCTTGCGTACTACCCGCGCTACTAATACTACCTCTATTACTACTTCGTCCGCTAGTAGCTATATTATTATTAGTAACGCTCTCTCTATATTAAAGCAGTTAGCGTAAGCTATACTTACTAATATTCGCCTAGGCTACCTAGGCTACCTCTACCTTAGTAATATAGAGGACCTACTTAAAAAAGGGCTACTCTATAGGGTATATAATAACCTACTAAACTTCTATTACTAAGTTTAATACTATTACGCCTTATAAAGTCCCCTATAGGGGTATTAAAATAAGCCCTCTTAAGAGCTATATTAATAATATGCTCTCTATATATAGTAGAGTAGTTAATAAAGGAGGAGGTTTTATTAATTATATCGAGGCTAAACTCTCTAGTAATCCCCTCTATATTATTTATACTAAAGGGTATATCTCGCTTAGGCTTAGTATATTTATATATAAGGTTTAGTATTAATATAGTTAAGGGATAAGGATAAGGATAAGGATAAGGGAGAGGTATAAGGCCTTGCTTATAATAAAGCTTTATATACTTCTAGCTATAAGAACCTCTTAGGAAAGACCTCTCTAGTTAAGGAGTTACCTCTTATATAATAGTATTCGTAGCACCTTTAGCACCTTACTAGAAGGTTAACCTTTTAGGTTAAGGAGTTATCTTATATAGTAGCTTTCGTAGCACCTTACTAGAAGGTTTAGCGAGGGCGTTTCTAGGCTACGAGAGCCTTAGTAG
>JAVHLU010002717.1:0-15995 GCA_036785755.1 Colletotrichum ledebouriae
TTTACTTATATTTATATAAATTAAGTACTATATAGTATAGTAGTTAGTTATATATATTATACTACTAATATTATATATATAAGAGCTTATAGGTTTAATTCCTACTATCTATACTTTTATAATATATAGATTTAGATATATAAATAAGAAGTTTTAAAACTTAAGTAATTTTTTTAAGGTAAGTAGTTATATTAGATTAGAATAACCTTTAGTAATTCGAATTAAGCTTAGCGCTATAAATAAGTAGTCTTTTCCTACTATTTTTAGCTAATATAAAAGCACTGCTCTTTTCAGAGCGCTATAAATAAGCAGTTTTTTCTTGCTTTTTTTAGCTAATATAAAAGCACTACTTTTTTTAGAAAAAGTAGAAATTTCAGAATACTTTAACTTACCCCTCTATAAAACCTTATCTTACCCCTCCCTACTGCACTATACCGCCTTTAGTAGGCGCGCTATAGCGCTAGGCCTCCTTAAGGGGGGTAAGCCGACCTTCTGCGAAAAATATATATAATACCTAGAAGTACCTTCTAAATATACCTAATTTATATTCTAAGCATGCTTTAAACATATTCTAAATATACTTAATAAATATATATAAAATAAACCCTTATATAACCCTAACCTACCCTAACCCTAACCTATATATTTATATATATTTATTATTATTATATAAATATGTTCTAAATATATCTTAAACATACTTAAGATATATTTAACATGCTTAAAACATATTTATAATATACTATAGTTATAGTATAAAACTAGTCTATGCGGCTAAAAGTGGAGGGGGTAAGATAAGGTATAGGCTGCTAGCATAAGTAGGATCCTGGACTAGAGAGTTATAGGTAGCCCGGCCCTAGTATTATATTATTTATAATAATATGCTTTAAGGGACTTAATAATAACCGCTGCCCTATATCTATATAGTAGCTCCGCTGCCCGCGGATAATAAGATAATAGTAGTTCTCGACTATAATATAAATAGTTAACTACTATACTACCTAAGAATAAATAAGACTATAATAATACGAGGTGCGAAAACGGACGTACTAAAGTTATTATAATTATACCTTAATAACTTAAGTTTAGTAAAAGTGCAAATATATAATACTAATTCCGCTATATATTAGACGTTAATAATACCCTTTTATCTGCATCTAATCTCAAATAGAGTAAAAATTCTAAATAATAGAGAAATCCCTCGCGGGTATAAAATAAAAGCAGAACTTTAGATTAATATAATAATAGAAGTATTAGTATCTTTAAATAATAGTAGCTTTAAATAAAAGCGTTAGTATATAGGGACCTTAATATTAGGGAAATAAGTCTTCCTTAAATTAGAATTTTAAGTCTAGTAAGAGTAGAAAGATGAAATGTTACTAACTACGTTTCCGATCTTATTTAGAATATATTTAAGTTTTTTATTAACTAGGCTCGGAATTTTAAAGAAATTCTATTACTAGATTATATTTTACTAGCTTAACCTATATATAGAATAAAGTATAGAAGTAAAAGTTAACGCGAGGATATAAGCTAGCGTAACGGAACGAATACCCCTCTCTTCTCGCATATCTTCTAATAGTTAGTAATATCTAGATAGATTCTTCTAGGTTACTATTATATTATATTAAGTCCTAGTAATATAGACTTAGTAGTAGCTAAGCTAGTATTTATTTAAAGAAGACGTAGAGTTATATAGATATCTATTACCTAGTTTTTCTAGGTACTAGAGAACTCGATATAGCAAATTCGCTTAATTCGTTAAAAATTAAGATACCCTCTATTTATTACTAACTTCTATATTATTTTAATTATATATACTAAGAATATCTTATAAGGAACGCACCTTAGGTTTATATAAATAGTCTCTTTAAAAAGTTATATCTAACCTTTATAGTAGAGGATATAATATATAGGAATAGAATAATGAGTATAAAGAAAAACGTAAGTAATGAAAACTAGGATAGATAATAAAAGCGTAGTTAGAAGTTAATAGCAATTAGCTCTTCTTACCTAGCTAGTTAAAACCTTAGTAATATCGTGACCTAATATCTATTAGTTATATCTAGGGATATAGTTTAGTTACTTTTTATTAAACCTTAACGTCGAAAATATATATAATAATATTATACGGAGAATTACTAAGGAACGTCGGATAGAGAACGCTTTAGTATCTATAGCCTAATTTCTTTCCCTATTTAGTATCGCGCTATCTAATTACGGATGGGCGGTAGCGGAACTATTATAATATATATATAAGCCGTAATTACACTATTATAATTATAGTTCTACTTTTACAGCTTATCCTATTTGCTATAGTTATTAGCCTAGCTCTACACTACCCTAACTATATACTAGAATAGTTTAAGTATGTCTTTTAGGCTTATATAATCCTAACCCTAGGGGTTAAAGTCCCCTACCTTAGCGTTATAGGTTCGAATCCCTAGCGGCTTAACTACCTAGACTTTAGCGAGATATACCTAATTAGAAGGTTATAAGTATTATAGTTCTGCGCTTATTAGGGCGAAACTAAGGGGGTATGTCGTGATATATATATAAGCTGTAATTATACTATCGTAATTATAGTTCTACTTTTGCGGCTTATCCTATTCGCTATAGGAACCTATATAACCTCGGCTAAGCTTCGGTAAGCTAGAGCTAGTCCCTAATAAGTGGAGTTAAAGAAGATAATAGCTTATAGTCTAGCTAATTTTCTTTCCTATTTTATTCTAATAAAACCCTGACGTTAGAGATACTACCTTACTAAGCGTTACTACTAGTTATAAGGAAGTAGCTCTACTATATCTATATAGCTTTATCTCACTCTGCGCATAACTATAATAAACTAACTAGGTGCGATAGTAAAAGAATTTAGGCCTTAGTATAAACCGTTGATTATATACGCTCTACTTATACTTTGTACCGGGCTAGGTAACCTCTTATTATAAATAAATAGGCGACGTGTATTATATAGCTTTAGTTAGGTAAACTAAGAGTATATATTATAATACCTTTAGTATCGCCCGTTCCTAGCGCGGTATATAACTAATATTAGCTCTAGAGCGACCTTTTTCTAGGGGTCGTTCCTCTAACTATAGTTATAAGTAACTACGTTATAGATACTCTTATTATAATAGAATAAGCTCTTTAGTAATTATAAATATAGCTCTATAAGATATTTCTTAATAGTTATAAGCCTAGCTCTAACTAGACCTCTAATTACTATTTTAAAATAAGCTTTTATTATTAAAAGTACTTATTAAAACTTCCTCTCTCTTATTCCTTCTTTCCTCCTTATTATATATTATTTTTTTATTATTATAAACCCTCTATTTCTAAATAACCTTAATTATAATATCTTCTATTATTATTATAATAGTATTATACTACCTAATTATATATAAGGACTTTGCTATTTAATATATAATAATCTAAGCTAAAGCCTAAGCTACTAGAATCTAGGTATATATTAACTTAGATAACCCTAAGGGATCTTTATACCTAGGTAAAACCTAATTAGAAACTCTAACTCTTAATATATATATTACTAAGTAAAACTAGGATATTAATACCTAGTACTTATAAGAAAATAGCGTTTATAATTAATATATCGCTCTACTTAACTAAGAGGCTTTAAAAGAGGCTACTACTAATACTACTTCTAGAACTACTCCTAAGTCTATTACTAGGATATAAATAATAAATAAATTATAACCTTTTTAGCCTCTAGCTATTCTAGTAAGAATTAATAAGAATACTATAAGTATATAGGAATAATACCTAGAGTACTCTTATTTACTTATTATATAAGAGTTTAAATAAACCTATAAGGACTAAGAGTTTAAATAGATTAACTATCTAGTTATAAAGATTATTACTTATAATATTATTATACTTATATATATAGAACTTCTCGCTAAAGGGGATATAAACCTTTATAGCCTTATTATTAATCTTAAATATTACTATACTCTAAGCGAGGTTAGTACTCTTATTATTATTTAAGAGGAGTATATCTAAGTCCTAGAGAAAGTAAATAGGAGTATTAATCCTAACGCCTAGATTAAGGACTTTAGGGGCGTTTATTTCTATACTACTTAGCTTAAGCTTCCTAAAGTAAGTAATACCTATATTTTAAAAACCTTTCTTTAAGTAATAAGTTATTATTTTATATCTACTTAGGCTAATATAGAGATTATAAATATTCTTAAATAAGAGCGAGTAGGGACCCTAGTCTCTAATATAAGCTAATATACTAATATATTTAAGGATCTCTTATATAAGAATATACTCTACTTAAGGTTATAAGGATAAGGCGCTAGGGTCTTTATAATACTAGCTAGCTATATAGATAAGGCTACCCTATTAAGTATTCCTATAACTAGTAACTTATCTAGTAGTAAATAGTACTTATATAGGTCGAGCTATTAATAGCTAAGTATTAATTATAACTACTTAGAAGCCGCTTTAACTAGATATTACTAAAAGGGCCCCTATATATTAGTAATATATATATAAGTAGCTTAGATCTATAACTAGTTAAATAATAACCTACGCTTTACTAATTTTTATATAGAACTTATTTATAAGGGCTAGCTATATACTATACCCTATAAGGGTATAAACTACTAAAATAATAAGGGGGGTAATAAGGGTTTATCTAAGAAATCTAATATAGCCCCTAGCTATCCTATAAATATAATATTAGTTACTTTCTATATAGCCCTTTTGAATAAAGTTAAGAATAATATAGTTAACTTAGATAAAAGGTATCTAAGTATCTTTATAACCCCCTACTTAGGACCTTATATATTATATAAATCTATAGTCCTAGATAACTCTAGAGGGATATACCTTATAAATAATAAGTCCCTACTTATCCCCTCCTTAATTAGGTATTATAATAGAAAATAAGTTAATTTTAGAATAACTTTATATCTAATTATTATAAAAGGTATATAAATTATTAAGAATGCTCTTAATAGCTTAAAAGGTATAAATATAGAGGACCTTATGCTTTAGAATATAGGATATATAGAGAAATTTTATATTAATATTATCTCTAAAGTACTATTTTAGAAAATAGGTATTTAGTATTTAAGATATAACTATATACTTCGCTTTAGAACCTATAAGAATAGCGTTATAATTAAGAAACTTATTAGAAAGGCAAACCTCGCCTTCCTTAAATATAAGCCTCGTTCCTTATACTCTATTCCTAAGTAAGTCCCCTAAAGTATTAATACTATTATTAATAATATAAACTATATACTTATAATATATAAGTATACCTCTTTTATACTACTACTAGACCGGAGCGATAATATAATATTTTAGTACTTCTAAAGCAGGCACCCTAGCCCTAAGGCTCTAGAGTAGCTAGTATATACTACTTAGGGGGTGAGAATTAAAGGCCTAACGTACTTATAGTACTAATATTATATAGTTATATATATTAAATAGGTAATTTTAAGACGAATATTAGAAGATAAAGTAATATACCCTTATTATAGAATTCTATAGGATCTCTTTAAGTACTCTAAAGGCTTTAACTAGAACTAGTAGCTCCTTATTATTGAGAATAAATATACTAGTTAGCTCTTTATATTTCTATATATTAATAAAACCTATAGTAGTATTATACTCGCTTTATATACCTTTAAGTAATAGGTATCTTAATAGAAGGGACTTTCTATTTATAAGATTAAATAAGATATTAAGAGGTTAGTAATTTTACTTATAAGCTATATAAGATAGAAGGATTAGACTTATATAAAAGGAATAGAGGTTAAAACGACCCCTCTATATATAAAGGAACTAAATAGCAGAGGGGAACGGGCTAGTTAAGAAGTTATAACTTAAATAATTAAGATACTCGCTATAACTAGCGTTTATTACTATAGATTAAAGAGGAGTAGTTCTACTAGTACTTTTACTAGTAGTAACTTAATAATAGAGTAACCCTAACCTATAACCTTTACCCTTACTAGGAATATATATATGCCTACGGCTACTATATATACCCCCTTAAGAGGGAATAAGAGAGAGGAATTAATAAGAGAGACTTTAAGGTAATATTATAGGAATATATTAGATACCTAGTAGGATATACTCTAAACGCCTATAACTTATATAGGGTCTAGATCCCTATATTATAAATAGTTATAATTATATAGAATGTAATTTTTAATAAACAGACTTTCTATATAAAGGATAAGGTAAAAAAGGTTATCTTAGAAGATGTTATCTATAAGATAGTAGAAGAGATTAAAGAGCTTATATTATAAGTTAACTTTAAACTTTAGATCCTAGGCGTTATAAATAAGGATAAAGCTATATTAATACTTATAACTAAATAGTTACTTATACTAACCCTTATTCCTATAACTAAGTCTCTAAATAGAAGAATCCTAAAACTTCTAAATAGATAGGTAGGTTAGAAGGGGGGGTAGCTATTATCCCCTAATTCTATACTAGAGCTAGATAAAAGCCTAGCCCTAATAAATAGAGTAATAAGTATAATATATATATTAGAAATAAACTATATATATAAAGCTATTAGGGAAGTTAATTTTAAAGAGGAATAGATTAAGGATTATATTATAATTAAACTACTCCCTATTTTATAATATATTTCTAAAGCGAGTAAGAGTAATAAGAATAAACCTTTAGATAAGAGGCCCTTAAATCTACTAATATAGCTATACTAGGATAGAGAGGAGAGGGCTAATATTAAATAGAGGTCTAACTAGGTATATAACTAGGAGGGCTATAGCTAAACTTATTAAAGCTAATAACTATATAATTTACTACCTAGTAACTTATAACTAGGAATAATAGAGAGCGAATCCCGCTCTAGTTACTAGTTCTTACTATAATATTATATAGAGCGGGAGCAGGTATCTAGCTTTTTTAAGACTTTTATACCTAATTAGTAGAAGGCCTTTTTAAAAGCTAGTATAGGGTACTATACGCTCTATAGCTATATTTATATTACTATTTATAGCGCGAAGCCTGCTTATATAACTATAATAATTTATAAATATCTTACTACTAATAACCTTACTAAGCTACCTCGCTTATAGAAGGAACTTTTAAACCTCCTATAGGCGCTCTAAACTTACTTTAAAGAAATAGCTAAGGTTAAGATAGGTAAATTATAGTAAATAGATATATAGCGCGTTATTAATTAAGAGATAATAATAAAGAGACTAATCCCTTTAAAGTAGGTATTTATTTATAGATTTAATAAGGATAATATCCTCGATTAGTATAAAGTAAGGATCTATATTTAAGACGATTAGTAAGAGAAATCGCCCCTTAAATAGACTTATATAGCGACCCTCGCTACTTATACCTTTAGGGTAGTAATAGTAATTACTATATATTTTAACCTCGAAGTTAAATAATTTAATATTATTAATATATTCCTAACTACCTCTTAGGACCTAAATTATTATAGGCTACGCCCTAGGTTAAGCTTACCTAGGCTTCTACCTAGGTTTACCGCCTTAAGGAGCTACCTAGGGCCTACCTAGGGCCTACCTAGTTATTCCCTATAGACTAGCGAAATCTCTACTAGAGAGGGAAACTTCTCCTTTTCCTCTTTAGCTTAAATAAATAGTATTATAATAACCTCTTATTAAATAAACTTAGGTCTAACCCCTTATATATTTAAGCTTATTATTATAATAATAACAATAGGTTAAGCACTACTCCCTATTAGTTAGTAAGATAGTTAGTAGTAATATAGCTAAAACTTAAGATAAGCTATTATAAGCTAATTTAATAGTAATAATAGAGTCCCTCTAGTAATAGTTATAAGAGGTTAAGTAGGGGAATAGCTAATATATAGCTATATAAACCCCTATAAGTACTACTAGTAAGGTACTAGTAATACCTAGTATAATATACTAGAAGCTATTACCCCTACCCTTAAAGTTTTTAAGTAAGTAAAAGGAATATACTACCTAGGTATAATAGATAAAACATAAGATTACTATAAATAGAGCGTTCTATACTATAGATATAGAGGTATTAAGCTCGTAATTACGCCGCAGCCCCTTCGAAAAAAGACTATAATAAATTCACCTAGTTCGCAGGTATAATTCGGGAAATACTATATAGGTATTTTAACTTATACCCTCTACTAGTTAAGGAAAATAATATAAGAACCCTATACGTTCCTATTACTCGCAAGTAAACCCTCTAAATATTACTATATAAAGTTAGACGCGCGCCGCACTAGGGCTAATTATATTAGAGCTAAATAGGCTACTAAGGCTCTCGTAGTAATACCCTTGCTAAACCTTCTAGTAAGGTACTATAAAAGCTACTATATAAGATAACTCCTTAACCTAAAAGGTCGACCTTCTAGTAAGGTAAACGCTACTATATAAGAAGTAACTCCTTAACTAAAGAGGTCTTTCCTAAGAGGTTCTTATAGCTAGAAGCATAAGAAGCTCTGCTATAAGCAGGGCCTTATACCTCTCCCTCTTCCTTATCCTTATCCCTTAACTATATTAGCACTAGACCCTGAGGAAAAGTTAATAGTTTCGTCGTTTAAATAATTAAAAACTACGTTATTATCGATATAAAGTTAAAGATTATGAGGCTATAGGCATGTATAAGTATAGCTATAGTTAGGAGAGGATCATATAACTAAAGGCTATATATTATTAGGAGGCGCGGAGTTAGAAGGTCTATTGTACTTAAGCAGGTAAAATCACTATATAGTGGCTAGAGGCTGATATAGAGGTATAGTACCTTATTAACTCCTACTTAGATATTATAGTCTAGTAAGTAGTCTCTACTTTCTATAGAGCTAGGGGGGGTAAGGGGAAATATAACCCTAAGGACTTTATAGCTTACCTAGACTAGATATATAAGGACCTAAATATCTAGTTATAAGCTATAGCCTAATTATAAACCCTCTAGTAGAAAGAGAATAAATCCCTAGCAACCTTCTTACTAAGATTTAAGTAAATACTAGCTAATATAGGTAGTATAAACTAGCCTAGCTAAGTTTAGATCTTACCTCTAGAAGCCTCCCTTACCCCTAAGCTAAGAAACTAGCTAATTATTATTAACTTACTAGCTAATTATAATAGCTAGCTCTTAAAGGTTTAAAGTATTATATAAAAGGTAGAGCGCTAGAAGGTTATTAGTAACTACTTAGTAACTTACTAGAGACCTATTACTAAGGATACTAAGGGGGATACTTATATAACTAGAGCTATATATATCTTATAAGTTAAGGAAGTAAGATATTATAACTATTAAAACTCCGGATCCTCCTTAGGTACCTCCCTAGTATAATACTAATAACTTTAGAAGGGTATAAGGGACCCCTATACTTATTATACTTATAGAGCTAGAGGTTATATTACTTAATACTACCCTAGTAAGGAGGATTAGCTACCTAGAGTTATAAAAGTAAAGGCCTTAAAAAAGGAAATAATATACCGCGAGGTTATAAATAACTACTAAGTAGTAACTAACTCCTTAGAAGAAGATAAGGAGTTAGGAAAAGACTAACTCTAGAGCGAAATTAGGCCCTAGAGCTTACTAAAGAGGAGATATTAAGTTAAGAAGAATATATATAAGAATAACTAGCTAATAATAAGCTTATTTTTATTTAAGTTAGAGTTAATAGAGGATATCTAGCTTATATCCTAATAAATACTAGGAGTAATACCTATATAATAATTAACCTTTCCCTAGCTTAATACCTCTATTTTTTATATATTAAGAAGAGACGCTAACTTATAAGAGGGTATATACTTAGTAGACTATTCCTAGGTAATATACTAGATATAGTAATATTTAACTTAGAAATAAGTAGCTATACTTAGTATATCTTTATATATATAGTTAATAGCCTAGACCCTAATATCCTCTTAGGGCGCCTTTAGATAGAATAAAGCTAGGTTATTTATAATATTATAGCTTACTAAGTATATTATAACAGGGGATAAGTTAGGCTATATCTAAAGGACTAAGAAGAAACTCCCCTTATAAAAGAAATAAGGGCTACGAGGTTCCTTAATATACCCTCGTTCTCTATAATCTATTAATACTTAGCGAGATAATAAGGTAAGTATTAGAAAGGTATAGAAGAGGTATTAGTATAAGCTATTAGCTTATCTAATATTAAAAAAGCCTTAAACCTAAGACTAAAGGAGGATTAATAATACTATCTACTAAACTAGGTCTTAAGGGAGTTTCCTAACCTATTTAACCTTAATAAAGCTTACCTATTACTCCCTAGGTAACTAGGGGTAAATTATTAGATTAACCTTATACTAAGACTAGATAGAAGGGAGCTACTACTCCCCTAGGGCCCCCTTTATAATATATTAAGAGAAGAGCTATTAGTATTAAAAAAGACCTTATAAGACCTCCTAGATAAGGGGTTTATTAAGGCTAGTAGCTTATTTACTAGGGTATTAATACTCTTTATAAGGAAGCTAGGTAGGGGAATTTACTTCTATATTAACTATAGGGCCCTTAATATAATTATAAAGAAAGACTACTACCCCCTCTTATTAATTTGTAAGATAATATACTAAGTTAGTATAGCTAAGTAATATACTAAGCTAGATATAGTAGTAGCTTTATATTAGTTAAAGGTAATAGAGAAGTATTAGAAGAGAACTATATTCTATACCTAGTATAGGTTATTTAAATAAGTAGTCTATTTATTTAGCCTAACTAGCGCCCTTACTAGTTTCTAGCGATATATTAATTATACTCTATAAGACTTCCTTAATAACTTTATTATTACTTATATATATAATATACTAATTTATTCTAATAGAACGAGGGAAGACTGTAAGAGAAAGGTCTAGGAGGTCCTCTAGAGGCTAGTAAATATAGGCTTAAATCTTAACCTTATAAAGTATAAGTTCTTAGTTAAGAGGGTTAAATATATAGGGTTTATTATAAAAGTAAGAGAGGGTCTCTCTTATAATCTTAAGAAACTCTAGGTAATTACTAAGTAATTACCCCTTACTTCTCTAAAGGGGGTTTAGAGCTTCCTAGGGTTTATAAACTATTATAATATATTTATACTAGAATAGAAGGATATTATTAGACTATTTATGCTATTTATTAGGAAGAATATAATATTCTAGTAGGGAGATAATTAAGAATAAGCTTTCTTATAGCTTAAGTAGATTTTTAATACCTAGCTAGTACTCTATTAGTTTAGCCTAGAGGATAAGATTATTATAAAAACTAACTATTTAGGATTTATATTAAGAGAGGTACTCTTATAAGTTAACTTAGAGGGTACTTAGTATCTTATAGCGTTCTACTTATAGAAGCTCTTACGTATAGAGTATAATTACCCTATCTATAATAAGGAGCTCCTAGTGTTCCTTTCTTACTTATATATATAGAGAGTAGAGCTATTAGGATAGGATAGGATAGACTTAGCTATATAACTTTTAGAAAACTCCCTTAGCGCACAGACCCGTTATAAGGAGACTATAGAGTAGAGCATAGAGGAGAGGAGCGTAGTAGAGGAAAAGATAGTATTATTATTATTATAATTAGTACCTTAATAACCCTATACCTCGTTTTTTAGTATTTTCTTAGCGAATCCGCGCTCAATTTTAAATAATCTCTTTTAATTAGATTTATAAATTATTCTATATATCTTTTAAGCCTACTCTTAATATTCTTACCTATTTATAAGTAGAGCTATATTATTTATTATCTTTCTAGTTCCTATTAGTTCTAGCCCTTTTTCTAATAGTACCTAGAGGTAGATTCTTTTACTCTTTTTAATAGCTTTTATAAGCTTCTTAGAGAGTTAGGTGCCTTTACTACGTCTATACGTCCCCGCTATTAATATATATATATATATATAATTAATCTATTTTAAATATAATAATAACTTAAGAAATTTATAAATAATAAATAATAATAATATAAATAATAATAAAAACGTAGTTTAAAGAGAGGAAGATATTTATAGACCTACCTTAGTTATAAGGGAATAGTAATAGCTATGCTTTCTTATAGAATTAAGGTAGGAACAATATAGACCCTAAAATCCCCCCTTTCTCCTTTTTTTTATATACTATTAGTAGGTTCTAGCGAGTATATCCCTTTCCTTACTTCCTTATATATTATTAAAACTACTATTATTTAACTAGCGAGTTATAGCTAATATAGCTAAGATAGCTATATATAATACTAATATAGAGATTAGTAGTCTTACTAAGCTAATAAGTATAGCGAGATTAACTAGATTAGTAATTAAAGACTAATAAACCCCTTACTATTATAGCCCTAAGTACTAAGAGTAACGTGCTAACTTTAGAGAGATATTAACATAGAGAAGCTATAAATTCTTCTAAGATAAGAGCGTTATTAGAAAGACTCTTCTATATTATATAATAAGACTTAAAGTAGATCTATAATAGCTTAGAGTAATAAGATTGAGGTTATTAGACCTTTCCTATATTTATTTAGTTATTTAATTTATACTATTTCCTTTTTTATTTTATTTAAAGAAAGTTATACCTACCTATTTTATCTTTCTATTTAGAAGATATAATAATAATAACGTTACTCTATTAACTATAATACTTTATTACTTTAATTATATAATATTAACTTCGATATTTATAAACCTATAAGTATTATATCTTCTTCTTCTTTAACTAACTTAGATATTAGATCCTCTTCTAATAAGAGGAAATAGCCTAAAGAGAGATTTATAAGAGCTTCGTTTAGTAAGATATAACCTCGTGCTATAGGGTAGCTAGCTTCTAATAATAATATAGATAGGTTTATAAATCCTACTTCTAGGATAGGAGTAATACCCTTAAGCACTCTACGTTCCCCTAAAGGAAGTTATACTAATTAGGATATTATAGCCCTTACTAATCTCCTTATAAGATATCCTATTATTATAGTAATAACTCCTTATTTAACTAGAGCGCCTAAGTTTATTAGTATTAATATCTCTAACTTTATTACTAACTATAAGAGCCTTTTAAAGCTTTATTATAAAACTAATAAAGATATAAAGAACGAGGTCTATATATATAGCTCTAATAACTATTAAGACGTAGTAAAATCTTATATTAGTAAAGCTAAGACCTAGAAAGAAGCTAAGGAGAGACTCCTATACTAATTTAGATTTATAAACCTAAAGTCTTATTAAGATCCTAATAAGGACCTTTAGAACCTAGTTATAGGATCTTATATTAAGGATAATAGCCCTTCCTAGGTTATAGTATTAATTACTACTATTTAATAGCTTTAATAGAGGGCTATCTAGTATAGAGACCTAGAACTTACTAATACTAAGCTTATTTATATTACTTATTACTATTTTTAGAGAGGGCTATAAGAGCTATAGCCTAAAGTCTTAGCTACTAGCCTACTAAGGTTATTTTAAAGTAGTAAGTTATAGTAGAAGATACCCTAATTAAATAATCTACTACCCGCTAGGAACTTAAATAGTTATCTAGCTTTATTAAACCTAAGCTAATAATAACGCTTTATATCCTTATAAAGATAATTTTAATAAAGTAGAGGGCTAAAGCTAAGGAACCCTTTATAACCTAGACTACTAGGTTAATTATTAACTCTCTTATAGAGAACTTTAGGACCCTGAATATTAATAAGGCTAATTATAAGATAGATATCTTAACCCTTATTAAGAGAGTTACTAGCTAAGGAGATAATACTTTTAATCTAAACGCTATAGAAGCTACTAAATCTTATAAATAATAATTATAGGACTATTTATAGACTTAATACTAATAATAATAATACTTCTACCTATAAGCTAGATATAGGGATTACTAAGGAGGATACTAGTAATACTAGGGATTTAGAAGAGGTAGAGTAAGAGGAGGCTATAGAAGCTTCTAATAAGATAAACTATTATAATATATACCTTTCTAAGCTATAGGGGCCTGCTAGTTTTATAGCGCTATTAACTATATTATTATTAGCTATATTAAGTATCTTAAGGCTAGCTAGAATAAGGTCTACTACTATATATTACCCTACTACTTTATTAGCACTCTAGATATAAGTACTAAGGTTAAGATAAGTATTATTAATAAAGGCTATAACTATAAATTAACTAATAGTTAGACGATTTTAAAGTATATCCTAATTAATAAGGATACCTTTATATACTATATAGTTATTATAAGTAAGTTAGTAGAGAAATAGTAGCTAAAGCTTCTAGAGGAGGTTATAAGAGTTATTAGTTATAATAAGATACGCTCTAAACTATCTATTAGCTTTACGAATTTATTAAAAAATACTACTTAATTATATAACTTTATAGATATAACGTTCTTTAGCTTTAAGGTAAAGAACTAGTATATTAACCTAGTAGAAGATATTACTACTATAGAAAGAGGGAAAGCTAGAGGGTATTATATAGAACTTTATAATACTTATTATTACTAGGCTCCCTAAATAGTAGATCTACTTATAATTTAAGACCCTCTTATTTAAATTACTTAGAGAGTTATAGAGCTCCTAGATAATAAGGAAGATACTAAAGACGCTATATTACTAGACGCCCCTAAGGAATAAGTTAAGTAGTAGAAATAGGATAAATAGGATAAGCCTTAGATTTAATATAGTAATTTATAAATAAGCTATACTCTTACCCTTAAGCTATATAATAAAAGAGTAAATAGGAAGGTAGCTATCCCTAAAGCCTTCCTTTATTAGAACTAGCCTAATTAAAATAGGATAGTTTATAATACTACTAAACCTATAATTACTAAGTATAAGGATAGATATAACTTAAAAGCATAAGAGGTCTTTATTCCTACTAATATTATACTTCTAAATTAATTTAATAAGATAGGAGAGAGTAATAAAGAGCTATAGGAATAAATAGATTAATAGAATAATAATAAGACCTATTCTAAAGGCTAAGTAACTTTAGCTACTATTTCTATAGACTTACCTAAGGATTTATAGACTAAAGTAATTTAATTTAACTACTATATAATTAATCCTATTTTTAAGATAGGTGCTATAATAGAAGATAAGGATTTAGTATTACTTCTACTACTAAGACGTATTACTATCCTAGACTTCGTTATAACCTACTAGTAGATTACTATTACCCTCTATAGCCCTATAAATATATTAATTAGGAGAATTATTAATAGTAGCTCTATTATTAACCTTATTAATAAAAGTTATATTAAGCGCCTAGGCTTATAGAGCGATATAGTTAAGATAAATATAGGGATCCGCGGGATTACTAATAGAGAGCGGAGAACCTAATTTATAAGTATAATTATAAATAATATTTATATTAATAGTAATTAGATTTAAGATATTAGCTTTTTCGTTTTCCCTAAAAATACTTATAATAAGGACCTAGTACTAAGAGCTCCCTTTATTTTAAAAACTTAAATAACGCTAGATTATATATAGAACTAGATTATTAGAGTCCTTTAGTCTAGGAATATAAAGATTAATATCTTATTATCGTTTTATATAAGAGACTTAACTACTTAGTTCCTAGAAATTATTACTAAGATAGACTATTTTATTTCTTCTTAGTATTAATATACCCTCTTATCTCCTATAGAGGAGGGGAAATAGAGGCTACTACTAATAGACCTAATATAATAATAAGCTTAGACTTTATAAGGGATAATTAGTAAGTTAATAACACTAAGAATAAGGAAGAGTTAGATATAATACTAGGGAGTATAAGGATATACTAGGATAAAGCGATTTAATAAGCTTTTAAAAGATCTTATAACCTACTAGATAAAGTTAAGTAATAATTAGACCTAGATAAGGAAGTTATTATTATTTTTAAAGAGTTTAGACTAATTTTTAATAAAATCCTAGAGACTATAATCTATAATAAAGTTACTCCTAAGCTTAATAAGATCTATAAAGCGATTATAAGTATAGGGTATATAATAGGATATAATAGCTATAGTATTAATTATTAATACTATATTTATAAACCTAAGAAA
>JAVHLU010002718.1:0-15987 GCA_036785755.1 Colletotrichum ledebouriae
CTAGCTATAAGAACCTCTTAGGAAAGACCTCTTTAGTTAAGGAGTTACCTCTTATATAGTAGTATTTATAATACCTTACTAAAAGGTTAACCTTTTAGGTTAAGGAGTTATCTTATATAGTAGCTTTGCTATAAGAGCCTTAGTAGCCTATTTAGCTCTAATATAATTAGCCCTAGTATAGCGCGCGTCTAACTCTATGCGAGGGTTTGCTTGCGAGTAGTAGGAACGTATAGGGTTCTTATATTACTTTCCTTAACTAGTAGAGGGTATAGGTTAAAATACCTATATAGTATTTCCTAAATTATGCCTGCGAACTAGGTGAATTTATTATAGTCTTTTTGCAAAGGGGCTGCGGCGTAATTCCGAGCTTAATAACCTTACTTCCTTTCCGTTCTATATATATTAATTATATCCTGCTTTAGGCTAAGGGAGTCTTAGGCGCGGTATTAGTTATTTTTAAGAGGTCGGGGTAGTCCTTATCCTCGTTATTAATAATCTCTTTAGCTATAACTAGGAGTTAGTTAATACTAACGCTATAAGTAGTAGCTAGTTAGGTATTATCCTTATATTACTCTAGGAATAAGTAGCGAGATTTATTACTAACCTTAGGGTATGCCTTAGTAACGCTATTATTTTTAATTATAGTAATTAAGGTAGCGAGGGAGGTAATATTAGCGCGAAGGCCTTAAAGGTTAGTAGTATATTTATATTAAAAGTTAGCTATATCTATAGCTTTAGGGTTACTAAGGTCTAAGAGAGCCTAGATAGCGCTCGAGTTGTTACTATTAACTATAGCCTAACTAATATAAGCATTATCCTTAGTATATATACTAGGAAACTTATATTATAGTATCTACTTAACGATAAAGAATAGCGATATAGCGCTAAACTCCGGGTTACTTATAATTTATTTAGTTATAAATAAGTTAAGGGCGCGGATATATATATATAGACTAAGGATAATTAAGCTATTCTAAATAAGTATATATAGGGTAAGGCGTTTAGCGTAGTAGGTAGCTATGAGGTTAGTAGTATTAAAGAAATAGAAGCGCTAAAGGTATATATTAATTACCTCTTAAGTAGTTAGGAACTTTATATAGGAACGGGTAAGGTAATAGAGGCTAGCGATATAAGTGCGGGATTATTAATCTATAATAATAATCTTCTTAATACTAGCAGTAGTATTAAGCATCTTAGTAGAGCTAGGCGTATTAATAGCGTTAAAGGGGCTAATATTAGAGGAAGGATTAATATTAGGGCGATCCTCTAGGCTAGTAGCTAATACTATACGCTTAGTAGAAGACCTAGTAGTAAGGTATCATTCTAGGCTAAGGAAGCCTAGGCTCTCCTATATTAGTCCCTAGGGAATAGTTACTATAATAAACCTAAACTTATTAGTAGCTAACTTAATAAATTAGCCTAGGTTAAGGGTAATAGCGCTAGCGTTAGTAATATAACCCTCGGAGAGCGCTATAATTAGGGCGATCTAGGTCTCTTTATATCTATTAAGTAGTATAGTAATATAGCTAACGCGTTTACTATAGGCTTATATTCCCTTAATAGCCTTAATAGTATCCGTTGCGTTAGGGGTGCTAATACTAGTAGCTTGCTTCTTAGGAGTAGCTATCTTATTAGTCTTATTCTAAGTAATAGGAGTTAATTTAATACTAGTTATAATAGTATTAGTTAATAGTTAAGGTTTAATATATTTAGTAGCATTAGCAGCTTAGTTAGGCTAGCTAGTATTAAGGGATAGTTTAGGCTAATTAGCGTTAATAGTCTTATTAGCTTAGTTATATTTAGTAGTAACGGGTTCGTTATCTCTACTTAAGGCCTCTCTAGAATTAATAGAAATAGGTATACTAGCGATATTAATAGTATAGTATAGGTTATATTTAAGGGAGTTCTATGTAGTATTATAGAGGGATAGCTACTTAATATTTAAGATAGCGTTAGGGAATTAGTAGTAGAACTTAATTTAGTTTATAAATAGTAGTTAGGTAACTAAGTAAGCGTTAATACCTAGGTAGATAATAAATAGGGTGCTAGAAATATTATAACTAGTTCTATAATATTAGGTCTCTTAGTTAAGGGCGCGCTTATAGATTTCTTAGTTATAAACGTAGTATTTAGGCTTACTACGAGGGATCTTAATATTAGGTAAGTAGTAGCGAATATAGTTAAGGGTAATATACTTAGCGTCTTTATATTTAGAGCGTTATCTATTTATAGTAAAGTAATACCTAGGTATATATAATATAGGTTACTCTAGTAGTGCTAAGCGTATAATAACGTAGAGTATTAGTAAGATTTCTTAACGTCTTAACGAGGATAATAGTAATAAAGGGAGATATATAAGAGTAATAATAATATAGTAACGGGGTTAAAGGCGTTAACGCTCTTTAGCGAAATATATATATAAAGGAAAAATATACTTAATACTAAGTAGGCGGAGGTAGTAGTAATAACTAGTAGGGTTACCTAGTAATATAAATTTGTTTTATATATATATACTTAAGCGCTGATTTTTCTTATTAGTTAAGTGAGAGTAGGGGTTAACCTTCTAGTAAGGAGGGCGGTTATGTTTATAAAGGTTCTTATAGTGCTATAGATAGAAGGAGTTCGAGAGAGAAGGCACGATAAGCATAGTTATCTTTACTAATAGGATAGGTATAAATATCGCTATTATTAGGGTAAAGTTCTTAGATACGCTAAGCGTACTAAATATCTTTATTTTATAATAAAGCCTTAGTTATAATACTCTTTATAGTTTACTTATCTATTTAAGGCGCTTTAAGTAGCGCGTTCCTTATTTATAATATATATTATATTATTCCCCTAGGTTCTTATAAGGCCTTCCTCTTAAGCGCCTTAATAGTCTTTTACTAGGCTCTAATACTAGTTTAACGCCCTATTAGATAGGTCTTTAAGCTTATACTTATCTACGGAGCTATTCTATCTCTTATTCCTTACTTTTAAATATAGTAATAAGTTCATTTATATTTATAGCGTTTTTATCTATTTAAATAGTATATATTAGTAGGTAACCTTTCTATTTAACTAGATATTATATCTTTCCTCGCGCGAGGGTTCGTTTCTTAAGAATACTTTTAATCTTGAAATACTCGTATGCTTTAAGCTAATGAATATTATTATTTTCCTTAATATTAACTAGGCCTTAGTAGTTATCTTAGCGGTTAAATAGGTTACTACTAGGGGCTAGTACTAGTATAAGTTAGATAATAAATATAACCGGGTAAATATTTATATTAGGTAGAATATCGAGGTAGTATACTAACTTATTAATACGTTTAAGGACCTTAAATAGAATACGCTAGTAGCTATACTTTAGGTTTAGTTATCCTAGTAGATAATATCCTAATCCTATTTTAAGGTATACCTAGTTACCTAGCTTAAAGGTAACGAAACGATGTTTTTTATTATACTATTCCTTTATATATAGCTAGGCTACTACGATTAAAGTTTTTACTTCCTCCTAGAAGATTTCATAGTTTATTTTAGGGTTAGTATTACCTAAGATATTTAACGCGTTATTAGTGTTTTTACTATATAGGATTTAGTTTAGTGAATAATTAATAACTTATAAGTAGGCGTTATTAAGGTTATATTAAAGGCTTAGTAGTAATATTACCTAGTTATTATTAGCAAGGTTAAGAAAGTAACGAATAGCTAGTTTAATAGTTTAATTTTTACTTTCTAAAATACTATCGGTTTATAGATAATATATAGTTAAGAATCTTAATTTAGTATATAATTCTGCCTATAGTGCGGTCTAAAACCTTAAAAGGAATTTTTAGCTACGATTAGATATAATAGCTTTTAGTATTCCCTAGTTACTACGCTAGAGCTTATATAAAAGGAGGTATCCCTAGATCTTAGTAGTATATATTAAGTAACCTAGGATAAGGAGAGTTACTTTAGAGAACTTATTAGTTATAGTAAGTACTATATTAAGAAGTGGGAAGTTCTCTACTTTATAGCTTAAATACTATAAAGGTATTTCGGGAAGTCTAATAATAAAGTCTATAGTAATTATATAGAAGGGAATCGCTAGTATTAATATTAGCTATATCGCGCTAAGTAGTAGTTAATATTCTATATTTATTATTCTATATTATAAGTAATTAGCTATATAATTATTAATTTATCGTTTAAGACGTAGTATATAAAAGTATTTATTAATAGCTCTCTATATCCGTTCCTTACTAAAGTAATAGTAGTTATTATAAGCTTCCTTAATAAGAGGTATTACTAACTCTTTTAGGATATAGAGCCTTTATTTATTAGTATAGGGGTTAATATAGTAAAGAAGACTATTATATATAATAAAGTTAAGGTCTATATTATCTACCTTTTTATAGAGTATCTTATATACTTTACTCTAGGACTTAGAGTTAGTATATAATTAGATAAGCTTAGCCTTAAAGTCGTTATTAAGAGATATTTCTATTATAAAGTTAACGCCTATTAGTATATCATCCTATATCTTATTAAGTTCCCTAATATCTTTAATAGGGATTTCTATTATAAGTAGGCGTAATAACGCATCCGCTATAATATTTAATATTCTAGGGATATAATAATATACTAGGGAGAACTAGCTAAGATATTCTAATAATAATATAAGTTATAAGTTAGACCTCGTCTTATCCTCTAATTATAGCGACGTTTATTTAATAATATTATATATTACTAAATAGTTAGTAAGTACTATTATAGGGTCTTATCTAGATAAATATAGTATTAGCTAATACTTCTTTACTACCTATACTAGGTAAGCTATTTTAAGTTTAGTAGGCTAATACTTCTATTTAGCTTAGTTAAGGGCCTTACTAATATAAGTAATTAGATATATATTAGTATGCTTAATAGGGTTATAAGGTTTCTATTTAATATAGTTAGCTAGCTAGAAGATTAGCGCGGAGTATCCGTGTTCCTTTAACGAGTTAAGCTATATAAATAGCTACTTATTAGGGTTATAGTAGAATAGGGCGTTATCTACTATTAAGGCGTCTTTAATATTATTAAAGCTAGCTACTTTTTCTAGCGTAAGTTTAAAACTTATCTTTTAATAAAAGAGCTTTCTTATAGCACCTTTATCCTTCCCTTAAGCTTAGGCTTTAGCTAGTAACTTAGTTTTATACTATTAGAGCGGTTTAATATAATAGCTATAGCGTAGTATTACATATTATAGAAACCTAGTTATACCTATCTAGTACTTAAGTTAGTAGAGGTTATAAGGGTACTTAATTTTTTTAATAGCGTTAATACGGTCTTAAGTATTTAATAATCTAAAGGTATTAATAGTAAAGCCGAGTAGCTTAATAGAAGGATATCTAATAAACGACTTCTTTACTAAAAGCAAGAGTCTAATATCTATAAAGAGTTTAAGAATTATATCGAGGTGCTTAAAGTAGGTATTAAGATCTTTCGAGGCGATAATAATATTATTAATAAATATATAAGTATATTCCTTATATAGTTATAGGAGTCTATCTATAATATATTAAGCGTAAGCAGGTAAATTGCGGAATCCTATAAGTACTACCTTTAAATATTCTTATCCCTAGTAGCTAATTATAATAAATTAATCTTGATATTCCTTCTTAATAAGAAACTAATAGAAGAAGGATCGAGCGTTAACTATAGTAATCTATAGCTTATTATAAAGGTATTTAATAACGTCTTATTATAGTAGTATAGGGTATATATTAGGGATAGTAGCTTTATTAAGAGTATATAGGTCTATAACTATACGACCTTTATGCTTACTATTTATAATTCGCTATATAGCGAATATAAGGGCTCTAAATAATATAGGTCTAGAGTTACCCTATTTTATATAGTTTTAAGCGTAGAGCTCGTCTAAAGTTTCGTTAATAAGGTTCTTATCTTCCTTACTAATAGGATAAGGTTATTAGCTAACGTTTATATTTTACTATCCTTTAATAAGTTCGACCTTGAGGTATTAATCTTCTAGAAGGTTAATTAGTCCTTAGTCCTTCTAAATAGCGGGGTAACGCGAGATAACCTCTTTAAGGCGTTATATAGCTTTAGCGTCTTAGTTATAGATATATATACCTTCCTTAGTAATAACTACTAGTAAGTTTTTAGGCTTAGTTATGCCTATCTTGCTATTTAGGTTAATGTTCCCCTTGTAGATATCTCCGCTATTCGGCGTTATATTATTATTAGTTATGCTATAGTTAGCTTTCTTACTAGTTAGGTTAGAGATTTCTACTTATTTATTAACTAATAGTTCTAGTTACTAAGCGAGTATTATAAGCTTATAATTAGAAAGACTAAAAATAGCGTAATATGTTAGGTCCTTATATAATAATATTAAAAAGGCTATTTATAGTTAATTACAAGTCTTTAGTTTAAGGTATCTATTAGACTTAAAGGGCGCTAGGGTTCTAAGCTTAGTACCTCTTTTGATCTTTAATAGGTAAGGAGCGTTATTAATAATAGGAATAAGTAGTGAATTACTTATATATATATATATACACCCTTCGTGCTTTAGGCTAAATAGAAGGGACTCTATTTTACTAAAGGTATCTTAATTTAAATAGCAGAGCAATCGTATAGCGTAATAATTAAATTTCTTATAGTATATATATTATAAACTTTTAAAGGGACTTTTGAATAGATCTAAGAGGGAATTTGAATATTATTATAGGATATAATTCGGATATATAATTCTAAGTTTAGAATATCAAGCCTATTAGATATATTAAAGTCTTATCCTATAAGTAAACTAGTATCTAAATATAGGATAAGCTATATACCTATATAGAGCTTAGTAGTTATTATATATCTATTAGGTTATTATTCTTATATAAGAATTGTAAAGGTTACCTAGGTAATAGTCTTAAGGCTTCCTATACCTTAGAGCTTAAATACCTTAGGTTCTCTTAAGAGAATACGGAACTATTATAAGTAGGCTTTGCTTATAACTAAGCAGTCTACGCTAGTATTAATATAGATTACGATTAGTAGTCTATTATAATAGCCTCGGATAATAATTTTAGTATATATATAGTAGTATAAATATATAACTATATATTACTATAGCTTAATAGGACTAATAAGCGTTATATTTAGCTAAGGGGATAGAAGGGTTTAATACGAGAAGATACCCTTAAAGTTAGTATATAGCTTAGCGTTATAAAAGTAGGTTTTATACGAGTAGATTCCGGGATCCTTAAGGAGCGAATTTTAGAAGGAGTTAACGTTAAAAATAGGGTACTTATCCTTATATCTAGGGATATAACCTAGAGAGTATTCGTAGTAATAAGCGGGTTAAGTAACTAGGTTAATATACTTAGGATTATCTTCTTATTACTCTTAATTATCCTCGTTATTAGTACTAATAACTAAGTCTTCTTTATATAAGTCTAAATCCTCGCTAGCCTTAATATACTAGATATAGTCGAAGTCGCTCTTATTTAATAAAGTATATACTTCCTCTTCTGCTTACTTGCGACTAGTGCCCTTAGTTATATAGGCTAAAGGGTAACTAGGCGGTTAAGGATACTAAATATATTAACTAGGCTATTCGCATTAGTATTCGGGCCTTCGTTATTAGTTAAATTAAATTTCCTTGCGAGCGGATAATAAGGGTTTAGTAGCTATATTAGTAGCTTGCTTTATAGGTCTTAATAGTAATAAGCTAGATATAGTCTCTTTCGGGTTTATATAGTACGAGTAATAAGTAGCTATAGTGCGGCCTACTTTTAAGGTCTCTTTTAGTAATAATTATATCGCAGAAGTTCCTATATAGGTTACCTTAATAGAGGGTTAGACTAATAATCGCTAGGATCTTTTAGTAACTATTTAATACTAGCTAGGGACTATCTTCTATAGGCTTATAATAAACTTATTATAATTTATATTACTAGTCGGCTAAGGAATACTAATAACTAGTTCTATATCTATCTTATTATAGGTAATAGTTAATACCTTAGATTCGCTCTCTTTAGAACCTTATAGAGTTAGGTAACCTTAGTTATCTAGTATTAAATATTATATTAATTATATACGTTATATAGAGTATACCTCTCCTTAGTTAAACGTGCTTTAGTAATTTCGCATAGTAAATAAAAACGTTTAAGTAATAACTCTTTCTAATAGTCTAGCTTATAGTCAGGGTCCTTAAGTTCTACCTTCTTATTAAGTATTAGATTAGTATAATACTAGTCTAAGGTATACCTTAGTAAGGTTTAATATAGGTTAAGGGTAGCTATAGCTAGGTTCTTATTATCTAACTCGATATAGCTATTAATTATATTAATAAAGCAATATATATTTTAATAGATAGTTCTTAAACTACTATCGATATATATATCTTCGACTTTATTATTATATAGAAGCGGATCGAATAACCTAATTATATTAATCTTAAATCGAGGAGTACTACGCCTAGGTTCTATAGCTAATATTCTAGCTATTACCCGTGCTACCCCTTCTTTATCTATAGAGAGAAGGAATATAAGAAAGTTATAGCTAACTAAGAACCTATCGGGGTTAGATAATAGTTTAATAGTATCTCTTAGCTTAGCTAGTAGTTAAGGGTATTAATTACCTTAGCTATTATTACTACTATAGCTAGGGCTATCTCCTTTATTATTTTAACCCTTAGGGTTACTATTATTACCTCTATTACTAGGATCTCTAGGCGGTATAGGTAGTAGTAGTAGTAGAGGAGCGTCCTCTATATATTTAATATCCTAATTATATCCTTTACCTTTATTAAGGTTTAATAAACTAGCTTCTAATTCTTAGGCGCCTATCTTATTATATTACTTACCCTAGCTATAAGTACTAGGGTAACTCTATAAGTTACTTAGCTTAGGTATAGGAGAGCTACCTATTCCTTTTCCTTAGATTAGTAATAAAATACTTAATATATCTATACTTTCTTTAAATAATATATAAAAGGTATTTAAGCTTAGCTCTAGTATTAATATAGTAGTTATATCCTTTAATATAGGTTTAAGAGATAGGAGTTATAAGCTATTTATAAAACTTTATCTAAACTTATAATATTCCTCTAGAGTTAATAAGAGTATTAAGAAAGCTTTAGGGATTATTATTATATTAAGTTTAGATATAGGTTTTAGGATATCTAGCTTATCTATAGCTTTAGCTCTTAGGGTCTTATAGCCTCCCCTCTCTTTATCCTCTTTAAAAAGGAGTATTAAGTCTAGAGTCTAGCCCTATTTAGTCTCTATTTTAATATATTAATTATAATAAGGGAGATTAAGGCGATATTACTACCTAATAGTATTAGTAAATAGTTATAAGTTAGTTATCTATACCTATAAGACCTTACCTTAAATATATTAAGCGGTCTTATATACTTCCTTATATAGTATTAACTTTTAAATATATCTATAGTAGTTTACTAAGCGTTATTTAAAGTTCTCGCGAGTAATAGCTATAATACTTGCTTTTATTACTAACCTAAGAAGGGTATACTTAGTTAGAGTAAGTAGCGTATAGAACTTATCTAGGTATTACTTAAGCGTTACTATAAAGTTTATAATAATTAAATAGTTAATAGGTTCTAAAAGGTTAGACTTAAGACCTTCTTTAACCTTATAATTAGAAAGTAGCTCGTAAGATATAATTATTAGAGGTTTATTATCTTAGTAGGATATTCCTTAGTTAAGGAAATCTTCGAGGTTTAATATTTCTTAGGGATATCTCCTAGTTAAGGGAAATAGTAAAGAGTTAATATCTCTTATTAATATTTCCTAGTTAAGGGAATAGGGGAGTTTAGAGGCTTTTAACGCTATATAATACCTATAGGTATTAACTATTACGATATTACTTTATATAAACTCGATAGGGTTAGCTATTTATATAGTTAAGTACCTTCCTTAATTACGAGGGATATCCTTGGTTACGAGGGGATATAGCTAACTATTATAGTCGTGCTACTAATTAATATAGTCTACGAAGTAGGCGAAAATTATAGGTAAAAAATACTATGAATTTAGAAGGTTTTTTCCTTAAAGGCGATAGTTAACGCGTTTAGGTATATTTAACGCAGTGAATGCGTTGGACGCCCTTGAGCGGGATAACCGCGCTGAGCGCGTTTGGTATTAATCAGTATAAAGGGGTTAAATAAAGATTAAAATAGCTAGCTAAAGGTAGTTATTATAAGGGGGAGAAGTTAATAATAGAGGATAGAGGAGAATATTTATTTAATTTATAACTAGGCTACTTATTTTAATAGCTACTACTAATTATTATTTCCTTTATTCTTTCCCTATATATAACTACTCTAATTTACTATTCTATTTATTATGGGTTTTTTATCCTAAGTTCGTTTTATTTTATTAAAACTAAGGAGGGTAAGGGAGGAGAGTTAATTATTCCTTCTATAAGCTACTAATAAATTACTATATTATTAAAGTAATTAGTAGATATAAAAACGCACTCCCTACTTTTTAAGCCCTTTAGTTTCTCTCTCCCTTTTATATATATTATTTACTTTTAAACTTAATTTATCTACTAACTATATAATATTAACTACTATACTATAGCTCCTCCTTTTTTTAAATATTACTTCTATTTAGCTCTTTAGTTTATAAATTACTCAGGCTTTCCCCTTATTAACTTTTCTCCTAATATATTATTATAGGGAAAGTTATTTTTTATAATAATAAAGCGTTAGATATATAGATCTAGGAGTTAAGATCCTTAAATCTTCCTATCCTTAAAATTAGACCTTTAATAGAGCCTATACTTAATAAACTAAGAAGTAGGTTTTAGGTATAGGGATAAATTAATAGAGATATCCTAGGCTTTAGACCTCCTAATAAGCTTAGTTACTAGCCTTAGCTAATTAAATTTAATACATACCCTCTACTTAGGATAGATAATATCCCTAGTTAGATAGACCCTTTTAATATAATATTAAAATATATCCTCGTTAAATATTAGAATAAGACCTTAGAAGTAGTAGAGGAGATAATTTACCCCTTATACTTATAATAAGTTATAGCTAGTATATTTAATACTATTAGTATACTTAAGATAGTAACTCTAATATATACTAAGGATATCTTAGTAGTTACTCGCTATATTATAAAGCTTACTAAGCCTAACTAACTACTCTACTATAAGATAGTTAGAGGTATAGAAGATAATTTTAAAGATAGAGATATAAGGGATATTATAATTACTTAAATTAAAGCTAAGTCCCCTAATATACTCCTTATTTATTTATAAGCGCCTAAGTCTACTAAGGTAGTTATTATAAGTCCACTAATTAACTTATAAGACGGGAGAAACTAGTTTTATAATAATTAGTAGTTAAAGAGAGGAGCTAAAAGATAACTATAAACTCTAATATTTATTACTAAGAGCTTTCTACTAAGATATAAAACTAAGGAAGTTTTAATAAGATAACTATACCTAATAGAACTTTAATACGTAGACCCTCTACTATAGGCCTCTAGTCTCTACTTTATTAATTAGCTTAGGTCCTTTATATATATTAGAAGCCTAATACCTCTAAAGTAGCTTATTAAGATAAGGTATTAAGCTTAGATTAATTATTTATTAAAGGCTTTTATTAATAAAATACCTCCTAAAGGATACTAGACCTAACTAAGGGTAGATAAAATTCTATATAATTAATACTTTAAATTAAGAGATAAAGATATTAGGAAAAGGATAGCTTAGGAAGATATTAAATATTAAATAGGTAAGTATACCCCTTAATTTATAGACCTAGAGGTTTCCTCTTTAAATAAGATAGATATTAACCTACTAGTACTTATAAATACTAATTTATAAACTAGTCTTATAGTTCTTATTAATCTAAAAGAATTAGATAGAGAGGAAGGATTATAAAAAGAACTAAATATCTAGAATATAGAAAGAAGGAATAACTATAAGAAGTAAAAGAGGGATTATAACTTATAATAACTAACTAACTTTATAAAATATCTTAACTACTCTAGGTCTATAAAACTATCTATATTACTTTATTTAGCCCCTATTACCCTAAGAGATATTATATTTATCCCTATTAATATCTTAGTAGGATTTAATATTATAAAACCTAAAGGGAACCCTATATTAAATATATATAAGCTTATACTAGTAGTCTTATAGTATATATAATAGAACTAAGAATTTATAAATTACTTAATAACTTAGTATAATAGAGGGTTATTTATTATAACTTTAGCCTAGGTAGAATATTTATTAGACTTTTATAATATATAAAAGAAGCTAATAAGATAAGAGGAGTAAGATAATTTAGAGGTTATAGCCCTTTTTATATTTATAATTAAGGGCTACTTTTATAATATCTATATCCTAATCTATAAGCTAGCCTAGTAACTTAGGAAAGAAATTAATAAAGCTTCTATAGAGCTTAAAAGAGAAGAGGTAAAAAATCTCTAGGATACTACTAGGGCTTTCTTTCTACTAAACTATAGTAATTATTACTAGGCTATAATTTTTATAGATTAGTTAACTAGCTACTACTTCTATTATAGCTCTATATAGGACTAGAATAGTAATTAGCGCTTTATTAAAGCTATATAGGACTTTAATATATAATATTATAAGATAGGAGCCCTTCTATAACTCCAAAAGCTCCTATTAATTAATACTTATATAGTTAATTTTATTTAATAGAGGGATAGATTTATATATAGTCTCTAATATATTAAATAAGCTAGAGCTCTAATTTAAGAAGGATTACTATCTCTATATTTTAGTAATATAACCTTAAGTAGTAGCGTATTCTTCTCTAACTCTAAAATCCCCTTAGTTACTTAATATATATCTATAATTACTATAGAGTTTTATAACTTAACTATTAATAGTAATATAGCTCTATAAGATACCCTATTAAGCTAAGAAGACTTTAAGAAAATACCTTTCTTCCCTTTATACCCTCCTACTCTTTTGCTTATAGATAATAATATATAGAAATAATAATAACGTTATACTATCTCCTATAGCAGATATTCCTTAACCTATTTATAGATTATTAGTATTATCTAGGTCTACTTTATTTAAAATACTAGATAATAAGCTTAAATACTTTAAATATTAGCTTTAGTTATAGGTCTTATAGATACTAAGTCGTAGTATAACTATTAAGCTACGCCTAAGAACTATACTTATAGATATATTATTATATCCTAGGAGGCCTAGTCCTTTAAATAAGCGTAATTATAGCTATATAAACTATATCTAGTAGAGGGTTAACTAGTAGGATTAGATTAAGTAGAATATACCTAAGGGAGTATATTATTATAACTTCTCACGCCTAATATAATAAAATAAGTAGTTTTAGTTATACTAAGGATTAGAGTAAGATAAGGAGTATAATAAAAAGGAAGAGGTAGTAAAGCTATTATTAAGATATAACTTATAGTAGAAGATAATTAAACCTAAGGGACCTTTTTAATAATAAGATCGCCTACCTAGAAAATATTATTAATAGATTAGATCTATAAATAGAGTTTATTTACTATTTCTATAAAGTAGTTTTATTTATTTTTTTAAGACTCTTTTTAATAATATTATAAAAAGTCTTAAGGGGATAATTAGAATAAGATAGGATAGACTTAGCTATATAACTTTTAGAAAACTCCCTTAGTATATAGACCTATTATAGGGAGATTATAGAGTAGAGCGTAGAAGAGAGGAGCGTAATAGAGGAAAAGATAGTATTATTATTATTATAATTAGTACCTTAATAACCCTATACCTCGTTTTTTAGTATTTTCTTAGCGAATCTACGCCCGATTTAGATAATCTCTTTTAATTAGATCTATAAATTATTCTATATATCTTTTAAACTTACTCTTAATATTCTTACCTATTTATAGGTAGAGCTATATTATTTATTATCTTTCTAGTTCCTATCGGTTCTAGCCCTTTTCTAATACTTATAAACTAGATAAGTATAAAAGGCTAGTTAAAGTTAAAGCGAGACTTATTATAAGAGGAGATTAATAGCCTCACGATCTAAGGGATATATATATTATAGCCCTAGCGGGGATATCCTTTAGGACCCTAATTATAGTTATAAATTAATTTAATATAAACCTCTTATAGTATAATATAGTTAACGCCTTTATATATACTAATGTTTATAAGGAAGTCTATATAGAGATAGCGCCTAGGTATTATAGGAATAGCTATATTCTAAAGCTACTTAAGGCTCTCTATAGACTTTACTAATTACTATTATTATAGTAATAATACCTAGAAATAGGTCTTATAGTATATAGGTTTAAGCGAGTAGCTAGTAAAAACTACTACTAGTATAATAATAAGATCCTATTCTTTTTCTATATTAATAACTATATATTTATATATCTCTTATTTAAAGAGTTAAGGGCTAGAGTGCTAATCTATAAACTTTAACTATAATACTACCTTAAAGGATGTAAGGATATTTAGTAGTTTCTAGGGATTAAAGTTATATAATACTAACCTAACTATAAGCTATAGCTATTATAGTTATCCTTTTTAAGAAACTATTAAAACTTCTTAATAATAAGCCTATAAGAGATTATAAAACCCTAATAATATAAGAAGAACTCCTATCCTATAATAGAGAGGTAATAAAGGATAAGGTTATAAGGTATTAGTAAAAAGAAGGGTCCCTCTTATATACTATAGTAATAACTAGACTTAATATCTTATTTATAGTTAGTAGACTTACTAGATTTAACTAAAACCCTAGCTTTTATTATTATATAGTAATAGACTATATTATATAATATCTTATATATATAAAGGGATTATACCTAGAATATAGAGTCCATAAGGGATTAATAGAAGGCCTCGAAGTAGTATTAGATATAAGTTTTACTAATAATACCCTAGATAGAAAGAGCTTATAGTTATTTATTATAAAGCTCTTTAGAGGGATAATCTTATAGAGTGTAAATAAGTAGAGTATAGTTATAATATTAATAATAGAAGTAGAGCTTCTAGCCTTCTTATAAGTAGTAAAAGAGGGACTATTCGCAAGCTAGCTAATTATAGCCCTATATTATAAGCTATGCCCGGGTTAAGCCTACCTAGGCTTCTACCTAGGTTTACCGCCTTAGGGAGCTACCTAGGGCTTACCTAGGGCTTATTAGGTAAGCTCCCTATAGACTAGTGAAATCTCTACTAGAGAGGAAAACTCCCCTTTTCCTCTTTAGCTTAAATAAATAGTATTATAGTAACTTATTATTAAATAAACTTAGGTCTAACCCCTTATATATTTAAGCTTATTATTATAATAATAATAAGTAGAGCGCTACTCCCTATTAATTAGTAAGATAGATAATAATACTATAGCTAAAACTTAAGATAAGCTATTATAAGCTAACTTAATAATAATACTAAAGTCCCTCTAGTAATAGTTATAAGAAGTTAAATAGGGGAATAGCTACTATATAGCTATACAAACCCCTATATGTATTACTAATAAAGCCCTAGTAATATCTAGTATTATATATTAGAAGCTACTACCCCTACCCCTAAAGTTTTTAAATAAGTAAAAGGAATATACCTCCTAAGTATAGTAATATAAGAGTATAGCTATAGTTATAAGAGTATAGATATAGGCCTAAACTAGGAAGGGCTAGAATGCTAAAACGTAGGTATGCGTAGTTATATTAAACTATTGCTTAACCTTTTAAGTCTCTAGCTTATAGAGTTTTCTTAAGGGTATATATATTTACTACTAATTCGCTAACGTTTTGCTCATAGCGTAGCTCTATACCCTATACCTACTATTACTCCTTATAATTACCCCCCCCCCCCCCCCCTCTAAAGCCTTGGTTCCTAAGGTATTGAGTTCGGAATTACGCCGCAGCCCCTTCGCAAAAAGACTATAATAAATTCACCTAGTTCGTAGGTATAATTTAGGAAATACTATATAGGTATTTTAACTTATACCCTCTACTAGTTAAGGAAAATAATATA